>CABHPH010162970.1:0-22293 GCA_902168325.1 Peromyscus nudipes | reverse complement strand
GTGTGTGTGTGTGTGTGTGTGTGTGTGTGTGTGTGTGTGCCGCTGTGCCAACCAGTAGTTTGCCTACCCTACATCTCTTCTCCAGTTTCCTCTGACCTGATGAGAGCTGGCTCTCTTGGCATCACATGATGCCCAAACAGGGACCCTGAAGAGATAATTTACTGAGAGCTGGCCAGGGAAGAGGCAGTTCTCCTCGGGGGTTTGTCCAGAGAGCAGTAATTCTCCTGAGGGTTGTCCAGGAAGAGGGAAAGCTCTAATGGTCGGTGTGGATAGGAGTCTCACATAGGGTGCTGCAGACCCCCCACCCCCACCCTGACTAGTGAGTGCTGGGTTAGGACAGTCATCTTCAGACATCTTGGAGCTGCCATCCACTCTGCCCAGAGAGAAATTCATACACTTCATTTAACTAATTTAAAAGGGGGAGATGTTGGGAGTCACGTGAGGGAAACAGCAAGCAGCTTTGGAACTCATGGAAAATGGCTCATCTGTTAGCATAATCACTTTGGGTGAACCTTGGAGAGGCAGAGCCCCAAGGACGATATTTCTTAAGGATCTCACGCTGTTATTGAGCATAACCTATTGTTCTCCCAGTAACCATGTCCTTCCTAATCTATGGGTTGTATGACAACTCTAAGGGGTCCTAGCCCCTCACTGGGCAGTGTCATTGGTATGTATAATAATAGTGATGGACTTTTTCCAAGCATTGCTGCTGGAGCAGATTAATGATTCAACCACTACCCTTAGAAAGAATTTAGACATGTAGACTGTTAGTAAAGTTAGGTTAAGAAGTTTTTGTTAATGAAAATGAAGAATTAATCTTTGACCCCCTCAGATAAAACCTCCTGTGTGTGTATACAGTTTCACCAACTCCACACCTCCTCTTCAATTCTCTAACCTGCTTAGAGCTTTTCCCCCAGGACCTGGTGCCAGGAACAGGGGCTTGGAAAGGTAATCTCAGGACTGTCCAGGGAAGAGGCAATTCTCTAATGATTTGGTGTGGATAGGATCTCACTCAGGATGCCTCAGACCCCCCTGACTGGAGAAGTGTCAGGTAAAGACAGGTGAGTAATCTAATTTTTCCCCTAACATTTTTCCTCCTTGTATTTGTTTTTCCCTCAGGATGAGTCAGAGAGAGTCTAAGGACAGACTGTTCTTTACTGATATTAGTAAATATACACTTAAGAAAAAAGGAATTAAAGTTAGCAGTGGCCAGCTGACTGATTTTCTCCAGTTTGTGCAAACAGTCAGCCTCTGGTTTTCAGACCAGGCAACTTTAGATGTAGAAACATGGGATACAGTAGATATTAAAAATTGGTACATAAAAAATAGAGGTAAAGACACAAAATACAGAGCTGTGGAGCCCAGTCCCAGTGGATAAATCTACAAAGCACTCCCGTATCCAAGGCTCAGTGAACATTGCTGAGGGGGGCGGGGTGAGTGTAGAAAGATTGTAAGAGCCAGAGAATCAGGGAGTTTGCTATTCGATTGTGTCTCCTGTAATGTCAGAAGCTACACCCACGACTGCCCAAACATGAGCTGAACAACAATTATACCAAAGGACATGCCACAGTGGGTGGAGAAAGCCTACGAGGCCCCAGTCCTACACCAAGAACTGTGGGTAACTGAGGAAACCTGGGAATGTGGTCTTACCTAGACCACACCAATTGGTTGTCCATTGCCAAATGATCGGTCCTGAAAACAGACATACCAGTAACTGTATATGAACCAAGCAGGTTATATTTAGGAATATATATGCATGTGCATATACATGTACGCCTGTAATGATGATGAATGAAAAGGACCATGAATTTGAAGGAGAGTGTGGAGTTGTATATGGGAGGGTTTGAGGGAGGAAAGGGGAGGGAGGAAAGGGAAGAGAGAAATGTTGTAATTATATTGTAACCTCAAAAATGAAAAAGTAAAAAAAAATCCATAGTGTTATTAAAATGTAATTACACCCCCCCATTCCTTTCCACCCTCCAGTCCTCCATGTTTTCTCGCTTCAACATATCCCATGTTTCTGTGCAACAGATGGAGCCAATCAACATGCAATCCCTCTCAAATTGATGGCTTCTTTTTTTAAATTATTGTTGTTGCATACACATATATTCACAAATCTATATATTTAAATACAAATATATTTAAATACAACCTGCTGAGTCCATTTTTGTTGTCCGTATATGATTTCAGGACTGACCACTTTGAGACTTCATTAGCCTACTCCAAATGAGGGAAAGTCAGTGTATTTTATTAACCATTAAGGGACATTTTAACTATTCACAGAATCAAAACTGAGACAAGTAGTGACCAAGTAAGGAAGCAAACAGATCCCACCTGATGAAGGATAACAAATTATGTGTACTTAGAAGAGTCATAATTAGATCCCCCCCCCACAAACAGGGTTTCTCTATGTAGACTTGGCTGTCCTGGAACTTGTTCTATATACCAGGCTGGCCTCAAACTCACAAAGATCTGCTGGCCTCTGCCTCTGAGTGCGGAAATTAAAGGTGTACACCACTACTCCTGGGCAAAATAGACTGAATTTTTTTTCTTTCTTTTTTGGTTTTTCTTTTTTCTTTTTTTAACTTCTTTATTCTTTGTTCTTCTCCCATACAATACATCCTGACCACAGCCTCCCCTCCCTCCATCCCTCCCAGTACCCCTCCTACCTCCCCCTCCTCCAGATTCACTGCTCCTCAATTTCCCTTTAGAAAAGATCAGGTCTTCCAGGGAGATCAGGTGAACACAGCATATTACAGATGCAATAATAACAGGCACATACCCTCATGTCAAGGCAGGAGGAGGCCACCCATCAGGAGGAAAAGGGTTCCAAGAGCAGGCAAAAGAGTCAGAGACAGCCCCCACTCCCACTGTTAGGAATCCCTCAAAAACCCCAAGCTAAACAACCACAATGTGTATGCAGAGAATCTATCTCAGACCCATGAAAGCCTCTGTGATTGTTGCTTCCATCTCTGTGAGCCCCATGAACCCTGCTTAGTTGATTCTGTGGGCCATTTTCTCCAGGTGCCCTTGACCCCTCTGGCTCCTACAGTCTTTTCTCCCCCTCTTCCATGGGGTTCCCTGAGCTCTGTCTGATGTTTGACTGTAGCTGTCTGCATATGCTCCCATCAGTTGCTGGAGGAAGCCTCTCTTGATGGTGATTGGGCTAGGCACTGATCTACAAGTGTAGCAGAATTCCATTAGAAATCATTTAATTGACATATATATATATATATATACACACACATACATACATACATACACATATATATATACATACATATACACACATATAAAACTTATTATTTTTTGGTTAGTTGTGTTTGGTTCTACCCTAGGTCTCTGGGCCATCCAACTTCTGGTTCCTGGCTATCCAGGCAATGTCAGGCATGGGCTCCATTTGGTAGTATGAGCCTCAAGTTAGACCAGTCATTGGTTGGCCACTCTCATAAGCTCTGAGCCATCATTTCCCCAGCACATCTTGCACGCAGGACAAATTGTAGATTGAAGGTTTTGTGGCTAGGTTGGTGTTCCAGTCCCACCACTGGAAGCCTTGCCTGGTTACAGAAGACGGCCAGTTCAGACTCTATATCCTCCATTACTAGGAGTCCTCACTAGGGTCACCCTCATAGGTTGGAGGAAGTTTCCACTGTGATAGCCCCCCCATTCTCCCTAATTCCACTCGTCTCTCCCCATATTCTCTTCCTCTGTCCCTCCCTCCCCTACCTGATCCCTCCTGTTTCCATCTCCACCCACCCCCAGTCCACCTGAAAAATATAGAATAGAATAGGATAGGATAGGATAGGGTAGGGTAGGGTAGGGTAGGGTAGGATAGGATAGGGTAGGGTAGGGTAGGGTAGGATAGGATAGGGTAGGATAGGGTAGGGTAGGGTAGGGTAGGGTAGGGTAGGGTAGGGTAGGATAGGATAGGATAGGATAGGATAGGATAGGATAGGATAGAATAGAATAAATTTTTTTCAAGACAAGGTTTTTATGTGTAGCTCTGACTGTCCTGGAAGTTGCTCTATAGACCAGACTGACCTTGAATTCACAGAGATTCCAATGCTCCTGCCTGCCAAGAGCTTGAATTACAGGTGTGGGCCACCACCACCCTAGATATTTTTTTTACAATTGGTATGTGTGAGATCTTGGTGGCTTTCAAGTTAAATCCTTAAAGGTTTCTAAGAAAGCTGCATACTCCCTCTCGAAGACTGCCCGAGGGACATAATTGTAACAAGGTTAAAATTAAAGTAGTTCATATATAAGCTCATGTATCCTCTTTGCCTTAAGTAAGTCCAGCCTAATTATTGTCCTTGATATCCTTGATGGAGGTATCTGTGGGGATGCACTGTCGTGTGACATCAGTTTACTTATTGCCTTTCACAGAACATCTTTTAGGAAATATGTATGTAGCTGGAGAATTTCTCTCCAGCTCCCGCCAAGCCCCGGCAGTCCGATAGCCCACTTATAAAATAAACACACAGACGCTTATATTATTTAAACTGTTTGGCCTAATGGCTCAGGCTTCTAGCTATCTAGTTCTTACATCTTAAATTAATCCATTTCTATAAATCTATACCTTGCCATGTGGGTCGTGGCTTGCCGGCATCTTCACATGCTGCTTGTCATGGTGGCGGCTGGCAGTGTCTCCCTCCTCAGCCTTCCACTTCCCAGAATTCTCCTCTCTGTTAGTCCCACCTATACTTCCTGCCTGGCCACTGGCCAATCAGTGTTTTATTTATTGACCAATCAGAGCAATTTGACATACAGACCATCCCACAGCACATGTACTGTGTTGGTGGACCCTTAGGCCGTCTTCCATGGAATCTGTTGTCTTGACTTCTTCAGCAGTGAAAGCATATCAGCTCTTGGTGGCAGAGTTTCCTTCCTTTCTAGCTGTTTCTCCTCACATCACCATAATTCCATATGTTATCACTATTAGTTGAGCTTGTGCCTGATGCTCAAGGGCTTGGGGTCTTAGTAAGCTCAGCTGGAACTTGTGACCTAGGTAGATGGCCTACAGGATTTTGATCTCTTTAAAAGAAAACTGCAAATCTCAGAATGGCACCACTTTCCTTCAAGTGATATCTAGAATTTAGAGATAAAGTTATCAAAGTGTGTGTGTGTGTGTGTGTGTGTGTGTGTGTGTACACATGACTGAAATGACCAAGAAGTTCAATTTAAACTTAAGAGATCATGGGCCCAAGGTGGATTTAACTCTTTAGTCTTATGGAAAAATAAGAGGAAGGATCAAATGCCAGAAAATGCAATCTAACATCCGTGGCCAGTTTGTTCTTTGAGAGTGAAGGGTGATGTTTGTTTTCTATTTAAGGATTTTACATTATTTATCAGGTGTGTGTGTGTGTGTGTGTGTGTGTGTGTGTGTGTGCATTCCTGTTGGTGTGCACAGGGCCATTGCATGAATATGGAGGTCAAATGATAACTTGCAAGAGTTAATTTTCTCCTTCCACCATGCTTGTTCTAGGGACCAAACTCAGGTGTCCAAGCTTGACAGCTCACACCTTTACCCACCGAGCTATCTTGCTAACCCTCATACTCATGACTTTTTGATACACAATGATCTTTCTGTTTGTTAGTCATCTATAATCTGACCCCAAGTAAGTAGAGTACACTATTCTTGAAAAAGAACAAGACCTGAAGGTTATTTACCTAAGGCTGAGGTGCTTTCTACAGATGTCAGGGAACTCAGTCTTCTAGAGTTAAGGCTGCATACGTATGTGTTCTGTTCTCTCCTGACGAAAGCAATCAGTATTACAAATGGTCATGAGGGCGGAGTTTTAGCATTAAATGTACACTCAACACAAGTTCTTCTACTCATCAGTAGGGAAATCATTTTAGTTCTCTTAGTATCAGTTTATTACCTACAAGATTGGACCATAATGCATGCTTCTCAAGGCTGCTTTAAGGTACAAATGAAGCAACATTTTAAAGAAATTTCATACAGTACAAGCATAAACGATTGACATATTAAAGGGATTCATAGTAGGGATTACAAGTCCAATTCCTTTTCATGAGCCAACTTGATAGGCCAGAAGACTGAGGTAATTATCACGCAAAAGAAAAAAAGTAATTTAATGGCTATATAAGTTGAGTTTGCTTTAATATTCATTTTCTTCAAGCTCTATCCTTACAATGTCTCAAGCTTTAAAGGTAAGGAAGAAATGAACTTGACTAACACCCTAACAGAACGCTGTAAAATGAGCAGGCTTCTGATGGGAGATTCCTTTTCTTTTTCTTATTTCACTACCTGGAAGGTATACACCACTAATCTTCATCACTAAAGAACTCATTTGTGGAAGAAAAGGAAAAGAAGAAGAAAAAAATGAATTCAGAAACCTTCATTCACAAGCAGACTGTGGAAAGGGACATGGACAGACATCTATACTGCTGCGTTCCGTTTGTTTCCCAGTGCTTCATAGAGAGATAAACAAAACCTCCTTCTCTAGTTCTGGTCCCCAACACAAGTGGGCCCCAGAGTCACACAAAGAGCAGACACTGGTGACCCTGCACAGGGTTTTCCACTTGGTGAATGTTGAGTAAAATATGTTTTAAACTTTGACTTTTCCCAGTGGGTAAAAATTAGAAAAGGTAGCCTTATTTATTAGATGCACTGATATCATCAGCACAGAGTGATTCTGAACAAAAACTTAAAGAAACCCCAAAATAGTTGTTTCGTGACTTTCTCATGAGAGTATCAATTGCCTATATCATATGCACCAAACTTTGACTGGTAGTTGTCCAATTATCTCATTAAAGTTGTAACTTAATTGTATTGAAATAACACAATCCAGAAATTATTCAGAAAGAACACAACCTAGAAAAAAAAACCACTTCCCAGGTTCCCTGGGGGACAGAGTGGCTAGAGTGCCCTGCACAGTAGGGACCACTGCGTAGTCCAATAATGGCTATGTGCATGTGGCTGAGAGCTGAGAACATTTATAGATGCTCATTCCATGAGGCTGATTTCTCAGCAGCCAAAAAGTTTGCACTAAAGGACTGGAAGGTCTCTGGATATCCACTTGTCCTCTGTCTGTGTCCTCCGTCCTTGTCGTCCATCTGTGTCCTCTGTCCTTGTCTCCATCTGTGTCCTCTGTGTGAGATTCTAAAGCAGCCACAGCAACAACAAAAATAACAGACACAGATGCAATATGGGAAAGCAGGCAGGCAAACAACACCCTTTTCCTCAGACCTCTTTACATCTGGGCTACATGTTGAAAGGTTCTGTTCACTCTGAGGGAAGCTCTCCCCTCAGCTAATCCCTTCTGGAAATGCTTTCACACATCTGCCCAGAAGTATGTGTCTTAGCTGATTCTAGATCCTATTTGAATTGACAGTTGAGACTAGCCGCAACACCGACTCCCTAGAACAGAAATAGGTCCATGTAGTATTCTTTTTTTTTTTTTTTTTTGGAGCTGAGGACCGAACCCAGGGCCTTGTGCTTGAAGCGCTCTACCACTGAGCTAAATCCCCAGCTCCTCCATGTAGTATTCTTTAGTGGACAATAATTCATGTCACCAAGGCAAGAAATTGTGTGTTTCTAAATTCTGTATTGGAAATGAGGGAAAAACATTCTCTATTTCTGAGCACAGTGCTCAATTGCTTAGTTATTTCTGTCTTGAGAATTTCCCTCTGTGTCCATTGCTCTTAGTTATTTGAAAAAAGGCAGGATACAAATTAGCATTGTCTTAGGGTAACTGCTCTTCCTATAACTCTGTGGAGAGCCGATTTGAACTCTTTGTTTCTTAAGCTGTAGATCACTGGGTTGAACAATGGAGTTAGGATAGTGTAGGATACTGATATCAGGGCATCCTGGCTTGAGGAGTAGTTGGACTTGGGCCTGAGGTAGATAAAGGAGGCACATCCGTAGTGGACTATTACAACAACGAGGTGAGACACACAGGTGGAAAACGCTTTGTACCTGCCTAAGGTGGAAGGGAACTGGAGGATGGCAGAAATGATGTGAATGTAGGACGTCAGGATCAACAACAGAGGGATAACCAGGACCAAGGCACAGAGCAGGAAGATAGCGATCTGAGTGAAGTGGGCGTGGAGGCAAGCCGCCTTGAGGACAGGGGAGATGTCACAGAAAAAGTGACGGAGTTGGTTGGAAGAGTGGAAGGGCAGGTGAAACACCAAGAATGTGATAATCTGTGCCACAGTGAAGCCGCAGACACAGGCAGCAGCTACTAGCGCCGCACACACTCTGTGTCCCATGAGCACCGTGTAGCGCAGAGGGTGGCAAATGGCCACGTAGCGGTCATAACCCATGGCTGCCAGCAGGAAGGAGTGGGAGCAGCCAAGGAAGAGGAAGGCGAACATTTGGACGGCACAGCCGAGGAACGAGATGCTCTTCTTCCGAGCCAGCAAGTCAACCAGCATCTTGGGCACGATCACAAAGGTGTAGCAGGTCTCCGAACAGGAGAGGACAGAAAGGAAGAAGTACATGGGTGTGTGGAGGGCTCTGTCTAACACAATGGTGGAGATAATAACGGCATTGGTGCTCAGAGTGAACAAATAGAGGAGCAGGAAGATAACGAAGAGCAGCAGCTGCAGCTCAGCCAGAGCCGAGAAGCCGAGGAAGACAAACTCCTTCACCACGGTCTCGTTTACACACTCCATGGAGGACCTGTCATCAGAGTGCAGTCTCGGGCCGGGTGGGGAGGAAAGGCATCCTTGCACGTTAGAGAAGCACGGGAGACGGGCAGGGGCACTGCACGTGCCTCCAGGCTTTACTTCTAACCTGCCGTTCCTTCGCCTTCCTGTTCCACAAAAGGAAAATTCTCAGTCAAGCTGTTGTCTATCAGAATCGTCTTCACAGGAGCTCTGATGACACAGCCCAGCATTCTTAAGTTTATGACTGAATTATGCGTCTATCTTCATTCCATTGATAAGGCCCGTGTTTGGATCCTTGGGCATGGTAACACTGGTCTATCTGGCTGACTTGCGTCCACACACTCTCTGGGAACTCTTTACAGCTACAAAATAAGCTCCTGGAATCCCCGTGCTTGTCTATGGTCCATGTAATGCTCACTGGGTTTTCCTTCTCTGTACATCTAAACTACTCCTGATTGTAATTTTTCCATAACATGTACCTACATATTCTCTATTGTTTGCCTTATTATTTTATAGTAGGAGCCATAAATTCTGCCATCTCATACTTTTATCTGGTGATCCTTTCTTTCATATTTTTATTCTGCTCCAAAGTCAAATTCTGGCACGTCTTTTTCTTCTTCTCTCTATTCATTCATTCCAAGACAGAATATTCTAGGCACACTTCAGCACTTGTCTGAATCCTTTCTCCCTCAGAGAGAACCACAGTCTTTCTAGAGGATTCTGGCCATCACCACCTCCCTCCGTTCCACTCTGTGACTGTCTTTCCTGTATGTCTTCACCACAGTGTTCCCCTGAGGGCAGACTAGTCTTCTTGTATATAAGATAATATCAATATAATATAAAAATATTATATTACTCCTCTCACAAAATTTTATTCATGGTTACTGCATAGTTCCAACTCAATACACATTTCAAAGTGTTTCACTTGAGAAGGCAAAAACTCTGCTGCCACGCTGTTCTGAAGACGTGTACCCCATAGGACAGGAAAGAGGAGTGTTGTGATTTCTTGCCTCTATTATTTAAGTTAGCTTATTCATATTTTTATTTATAGATGCTTTGTAGCTAGGCTTTATTCAAATCACACATTTGGGGAAAACTTTTGGCAATTTCTGATAAAAGGAAATGTTTCTTCCTCAGAACTCATGTAAGACGTTGAACGAAAAATTTAATATTACATTCCCTTAATTTTGGAATGCTGTATTGCATTGTTATCATAGCTTTCTTCAATACATTTGTACCTTTGAGAGAAAGATGTAAATTTGACAAACGTTTAACTCAATTTTCCTTCGTGTCTAGGACCACATAAAACACCAGCTTCTCATAAATCATTATTAACTATTCTGCAAGGCTAGGCTGTTGCCATTGGCCTCAGTTCTGGATGGGCTCTTATGAGAACCCAGAGTCATGGCATCCTCAGGGCTATTTCTTCCTGGACATGAGGATTGCTTACTATCATTATATTTTAAGGATTTCTGTGCCACATGGTCTAGATGTCACCCATGTAAAACTTAAAGATAAATTTAGTTTAAAAATTAGGGAAGATGGGCAGTCGTGGCACACATCTTTAATCCCAGCACTCAGGAGGCAGAGGCAGGCTGATCTCTGTGAGTTCGAGGCCAGCATAGTCTACAGAGAAAGTTCTAGGACAGCCAGGGCTACACAGAGAAACCCTGTCTCAAACAAACAAACAAACAAACAAACAAACAAACAAATACCAAAAAACCCCCAAACCAAAAATGAACCAACAACCAAAAACCAAAAACCAACCAAACAAAAACCCTCAAAACAATAAACATTAGGAAAAGGAAGGGCTGGAGAGATGGCTCAGTGGTTAAGAGTACTGGCTGCTCTTCCAGAGGACTCAGGTTCAATTCCCAGCACTCAGATGGCAGATCACAACTGTCTGCAATCCAGCTCAAAGTGATTTGACACCCCATATAGACATAAATGCAGGCAAAACACCAATTCTCATAAAATAAAAATAAATAAGTCATTTTAAAAAATGAGGAAAAATAACTGAAGAGAGTCTGCATTTGGAGTTGTGTTGTCTAGAGTTATTCTAAGCATTTGCTGCTCTCTAGAACATAGGGATCCAAGGAGGTGAGAAAGGTATAACAGATATATCATTGTATGCATCACATTTAAAAACAATTAAAATTATTACTTTAACTAATATTAATACTAATAAGTTTGGCAATGTAGCCTACCTTAGGAGATATCTCAACAGAAGCCATCAAATAGTAACAGGAAATACTAAGCTGTGTGATTATAATGATTTTTCAGGTAGTAGATGTGCAGTAGTAATAAATACATAAACAGGTCCCAGGCAAGACATCTATTTGCTCAGGGTTAAAGAGTAAGACATATTCAGTGGAAGAGATTATTGTTAAAGTTGTGATGACTGAAACATAGACACATGTTGAGAAGCACTGTGTACATTCTTGGCAAACAATGTTTTCAACTTACCTTTGATTCTTTTATCTGTTATATGACCAAAACACTTTGGACACATCATTCATGAAACTGAACACTATTTAGTATTTATAATTCTAATCCAAGCAGACAAATAATTCTGGTGAACACAATGGCTTCTCCTTGCTTCCAGAGGAGCACTGTCTTGTCTCTGATGTGTTTTGTTTTTATAATTGTTCTTAGCTCTCCCCAGACCTAGGAAGGGCAGACATCCTCTTCTTCCTCCAACTTATTCTCTGGTTACTTGCCCAAAGCCTCAAATAAGGCATTTACTGACTAACAGTTTGGTAAATCCATTCTCAATTCTAAACCCATTTTAGAAATTCTTGGCTTGCTAGTGAATTTCTGCATGCCCTCATGTGACGTTAGATAATGTAGGAATGAGACATGCTTTGATTCAGGCATTTATTTTTGATTCTGGCTTGTTGGATGTAAATTCTATAACTCTGATTTTTTTACTGTTCTGGTGAAGTGAGCAATTCCTGCTTCTCAAGGCTCGTGGGATCAAACACACACACACACACACACACACACACACACACACACACACACACGAAGCTAGTTCTATAAACAGAGAATTTTAAAGAAGGACCTATAAAGTAAATAAACATTGTGAGTGCTGTGGAACACACCTATCATCCAAGCACACAGTGCAGTGGGGAGGCAGAGGCAGGAGGATCACTGCACGTTCATAGCCATAGTGAGCACTGTAGGAGGACAGCACAGGAGCTCCATAGTGAGGCCCTGGCTCCCATAAAGTTCACGCCAGCTGAAGGTAAATTTGCCTCCCAGGTAGTCCTGCTTTGCACTGTGAAAAGGCAAGTGTTCTCACCATCCGGGACAATCCTTTGTCTGCTCAGATTCACACCTACAGGTTTCTACATGTGCCAGACAACAAAGGAGGTTTCCAGTGTTTCTGTTTGGAGGACAGCAGATGGAGTAAACACTGAAGATAAAATTATTGATGATCTTGAACATACATGCATATCAAGTTAGAGGTTTCTCATTCAGAATGGCTTATAATTATTAAAACACATATCTTATGGACTGTGTGTCTTCAACATTTTATGCACTTCTTCAATTGTATATGGAGCTTCTAAAATTGGAGCAAATTGTCTAATAAATACAATAGTTTATTATCACCTGACCTATCATATTATAGAGGTAGATATTAATTAAATTGGTATTCCTTTCTCAGATAAAAGAGGGTACAACTATAAATATTGTAAGATAGAGTTTTATAAACATTTAAAGAAGTATTTCAAGACAAAATTCTCTGAATTATCTCGAGAATACAATACGTAGTTTCATAACTGTCAGTAAGCATGTAGACATTTTGACTGAGCTACTTAACCATTTCCTTATTGTTAACTGGTCATTGGAGTTAAAAAGTATCTAATGTGTTGCTGTGTACACACAGAAACAGCATATTTACTAAAGAGAAATAGATTGATACAGGCCTGTGAGACGAGAGACAATTTTCTCCCCAATTTTTTTTTCTATTTCCTTTCAGTGAACTTCACGTTGAGGTCCTAAAGTCACAGCAAGCATCCATATTGTATTTTGGGAAATGCTAACAGTATTATTTCCATCATAAAAATGAAGCTATGTGAAGTGGTGCGTGTTAATTATCTGAATTAGCTACTCCACAATGTGTGTATACTTCAGGCTATCATTTTTGTACATGATACAATTTTAACTTTCAGCTCACAAAATAAATAAAGGTAGGCGATGTGGCACACTCCTGTGATCACAACACTGGGGAGACAGGCAGAATGGTTACTTCAAGTTCAAAACCACCCAGAGCTATGTAGTGAGACCAGGTGTTAACAAAGAAAGAAAAAGAAAGACACACTAGCCAGCAAGTAAATAACAACAAAACCTCAAAATACTCAAAATATGAGTTCCATCACATCTCTGGCAAACTTCACCCAAGACTATCAGTTGATCAATATTGTTTGTGATGTTTCTAGAAAGAAAAATTATAGGACTCAATTTCGTTATCATTTTCTCTTTCCTTCTTTCCTTCTTTCCTTTCCTTCTTTCCTTCTTTCCTTCTTTCCTTCCTTCCTTCCTTCCTTCCTTCCTTTCTTCTTTCTTTCTTTCTTTTTCTTTCTTTCCCTCCCTCCCTCCTTCCTTTCTTCTTTCTTTCTTTCTTTCTTTCTTTTCTTTCTTTCCCTCCCTCCCTCCTTCCTTCCTTCCTTCCTTCTTTCTTTCTTTTCTTTCTTTCCCTCCTTCCTTCCTTCCTTCCTTCCTTCTCTCTCTCTCTCTCTCTCTCTCTCTCTCTCTCTCTCTCTCTTCTTTTTTGTTTTTGAGACAAGGTTTCTCTGTGTAGCCCAGGCTGACCTGGAACTCACTCTATGGAGCAGGCTGGCCTCGAACTCACAGAGATCCACCTACCTCTGCCTCCTGAGTACTGGGATTAAAGGTGTGTGCCACCACCTCCCAGAATCATTTTCCTAACCAAGATTTGGATCTATCTTGTAGCCATGTAACAGAATTAGTGTTTATGATGTAATCTCGCTTGGTCCTCACAACAACCATGTGCTTTCCATATTGCCGCTGTAGAGACGAGAACTTTGAGAATCCTAGGTGCTGGGGACTCCATTCAGGTTCACTCCCAAAGCTAGCGGAACAGGGTCAGAGCTCCTTGTATTTTGTGAGTGGTTCTGTGGGGGAGGGGACAAGGATGAGAGGGCAGCATACCCCTTCACTCTCTTTGATTATATTCAGAGAAAAGAGTACCTGTGCTATCTGTTGAGACATCATCTCATCCATTCTACTTAGAAAGTTAATGCATGCTGGAGCTGGGGCCAGGGTCCAAACAACTTTTAGCAAATATCCTTTTCTATAAATACCTCCATCCAGAAGGATAGTGAAAGGATTCTGCCTTCTCATCCAGACAAAATTCCAGCATGGAGAGGGGAGGTGGGCACGAAGCCCCACCCCTAGCCAAGGAGGTATGGTCAATTAATACTTTCTGGGAAAGAAAGGGTCAGTTTTCTTTAAGAGTGTGGCCCATGGTGGGTTGACTACCCTCCAGAGACGGTAACACATCCAAGAGTATTTGGGCAGCACAAATTGAATTGTGATGGATTGAAAAAAAAAGGCATAGCTGAGTGGGTTGGGAAGAGGAGATAGATTTGGGGGAAGTGGGATAAAGAGTTGAATAAATCAATATACTTTGTATGAAATTCTCAAAGAACTGATAAATGGTGAGAAAGGGTGGCGGTAGGCTAGCTGATGGCTTTGAGAGTGACTTGCACATTGCTTTTTGCATTTCTATTGGTGTAAGAAATAAAACTGTCAGGATAAGCTTGGTGATCATTCTTCACACCACTGGCTAATCCTCATCACTTACCCAAAGGGTCTCTAGGAACTCAGAGCTGTAAGTGTTACATCCGTGAATGATCGTAAGGGTCTAGCCTAGTAGATTCTGCTGACAGATGGGGAATGGAAGACAGCAAGGCAGGAAGCAGAAGTGAGCACATTAGCAACAGCACAGGCTGCTCTGTGCTTACTGCTCAGCATGATGCGGGCTCTTGGAGACAGCTCTTCTTACATAACAGTTTCTCTTGTGCTCTATAATTTATCTCCCTGTTCTCTATGTGTTTCTGCCAGTGTTCTTGACTGTTTGTAGTTTTGTGTTTCCAGGATGCAGGATTTCCTTACGCCCTTCAGCTACAATTATTTGTACATTTACTGTATTATCAACTCTGTGTTAAGTAATGTAATTTTTTTCTAAATCTTACCTAGTAGCTCTTAGTTTTTCAGAAAGCCCATTATTTAACTTCCTACAGTTAGAATGCTATTGAATGACTTGCTGAATTTAATCAGAATTCAATGAAGAGATCTATGTACATTTGGGCAGAGCAACAATTAAGTTAATTTAGAACAGGTATAAAATTTATATGTATAGCTTTGTAGAAATTCACTTTAATGTTAACTATTCCTGCCTAATGGTGTTTGGAACCTGCGTCCTTAAGTGGGGCTTTCCTTTTTGTTATTGGCACTGCTGTAGGTTGGACCCATCAGCCTTCCCTGTTTCTTACCTGAGATATGAAAACCTATGTGCTGTTGGAGGTAGATGTTTACTCTTGTTTCCCAGTGTTAATAGTGTCAGTTGAAGGTAGATGTCTGCTCTCCATGGGTAAGCTCCTCTTTTCTTTTTTCTGTTCTCAAGAAAGGCTGGAGACACAGGGGCAACAGGATGGGAGTCACATTAAACTGCCAGAAGTACTGAAACGAGTTAAAGTCTGGTGTATACTCAGATATGTAATCTTAGTGTAGAGTCTGTGACCCAGACTGAAACGAAATGTAATCAACCTTCTCATGCCCTTTTATATTAATTAACTGACTATCACAGTCACAGCTAACAGTGACCATAAAGTAGTTACTTCATTTTTGGTAGTACAAGGTCTTCAGTGGGTCTCCTGATGCCAAAGTCATTGCCATGGAGATGCTGCACTGGGTTTAATTAACAGCTTGGTTGATTGTAGAAAATAGATACAAGTCACCAAACACTAAGTTACTCAAAATTGGGCCCAGGCATTAGGGCTCAGGGCATAGAGTCCTCTGAGCCACTGCCAGATGCGACAGTGTTAGAAAATTCGATCAGTTTGATTTGCTGTGTTTGTAAAGCCACAGAAGAGAGTATCTATGCCTGTAATGCCCCATTCGGACCTCCAAGTTAATATTATTACTCTGCTCCATCAGACAAAAACCAGTTATGTGTCCCTGTATACAGGAAACACTAAATGTGTGCTGAGTGCTGGGAAAATAGGTGGTTACAGGTGGTGATACAATCTTCTCAATGACATAAACACCCCTAGTTCAATCATCTATGCACTGTCTTGCTGAGTCTGATCCAGGACTCTAACTCCATGCCACTCTTGTCCACTCCGAGCCTCCAGGCCCAGACTCAGGTGGAGTCACATTTGCAAGCTCTCGCCAGGAGTCTGACTCAGTTCTGTGTTCCCATGCAGCCCAGCCACATGTTTAGTCCCAGTTAGGATTCTAGCTTAGGATCTTCACGCTGTCATCCAGCCATGTCTCTCCTCCAAGCCCAGATAGGAATCACATGTGTGAGCTCTCTTGCCCCAGGCCCAGCCTGGAGTCAGATCTGTGTGCTCTTTGGCTGAGTCTGACCAGGGTCTTGGACTTCTGCTGCCCTCCAAGTTTTCCTTGTAGTCATCTACCACCTTTGGATCTTATAGCCTTTCTGCCTCCTCTTCTACAATAATCCCTGGACCTTTAGAGTAGGAGTACAGTATGTCTGTTCCATTCAGGGTTGAACATTCTGTAGTCTCCTGTTCCTGGCCAGCTGTGGGTCTCTGTTAATTATCATCGCCTGCAAACAAAAGTTCCTATGATGAGTATAGAGATGTGCTTTAATCTACAGATGAAATGATAAGTCGTGAGGAGTTGGTTTAATATTTCTGTCCATTTAGCAGAGTAATAGTAGTATATTATCTTCTAGAGTCTGTTATCTGTCTAGGCATAGGTTCTTGGCCCAATAATGGTGCCAGGCCTGGGTTTCATCTTGTGTAGCGGACCTTGAATATGATCAAAATGGGGTTAATTCCTTCCACAACGTCTACGCCACTATTGTACCAGTGAACAAGTCTTGCCAGGCCAATCCTATAGCTCACAAGACTCACATCTGGGTATGACTGGTGATTATGTTTCTCCTCTGGCAGCATGCATAACACATTCCAGCACAGTGAAAGCTACCCAGTGAGATGAAGCTTCCATTACAGTTCTGATCTGATTTTTCCACATCTCCGACTCAGTATGCCGTATCTTCAGCAATATGGTCTTAACTATCAAGTTCTGGACAGTAACCAAGAACATTGGTAATAATCTGTAATGTCTGGGGGTCTTTGAGAATTCATTGAATTGTATTGAGAATACAAAAGAAACATCTCGTTCCCAGGACCGGGATTTTTATTTGTTAGCCTCTGTTGTCTAGTGAACACACTGTAGTCACATTATTGGATAACTGAATTTTACCTTTTTATGTGCATAGATAGAGCTATTCTAAGGTACTTGTGTAGTAGTTTCCATGGGAATTTTTTGAAAAGTCTTCAGTGTTACTCAACCCTTTCAGTTTCCCTCTTCTAACCTGTCCTCTCCTCCCACACACCAGCTTATCCCTTCCTGTTTCCCAATTCCTTTTCAACCCTTTACACCAGTGCATCTCTCCTCCTCAAAAGCCCCTTCCGTAGCCCCTTAGTGAGTTCTGACCTTTGTGGATATTCCAAATCCAATATTACATATCTAAAGAGTCAGAGCTAACATTCACAAATGAGAAAAAGCATGGAATTTCTGTCTTTCTGGGTCTTGGCTACCTCACTCAGACTGAATGTTTCTAGTACCATCCATTTTCCTATGAATTTCACACTTTCATTTTTCTTAATAACTGAGTAATTGTATAAAGGACATTTTCATTATCGATTCATTAGTTAATGGAAATCTAGCTGTTGTAAACAGAGCAACAATGAATGTGGATGAGCATATTTCATGCTTTCCAGTCTGTCACATTTAGGGTATTGGTCTTGTGTGGATCCTTGATTTGTTTGGAGTTGACTTTTGTGCTGGATGAGAGATGAGGATTAAGTTTTATTCAGTTTGACAAGCACCCTTTTTTGAGGATGCTGTCTTTTCTCCAATGTGAGTTATTAGCTTCTTGTAAAAAAAAAAAAGCAGCTATAGGAGTCTGGGTTTATATGTGGTCCTTCAGTCTATTCTGTTGGTACCATGGGCTTTTCATTTATATAGTTCTGCAATATAGCTTGGAATCTGGGATAGTGAGAGACCTCCATCGGTACTATGGTTTTTCAGAACTATTTTGTAGCCGGGCAGTGGTGTTGCACACCTCCAATCCCAGCACTCAGGAGGCAGAGGCAGGCGGATCTTTGGGTTCAAGGCCAGCCTGGTCTATAGAGCGAGTTCCAGGACAGCCAGGGCGGCACAGAGAAGCCCTGTCAAAACAACAACGACAACAACAGCAGCAGCAGAGTTGTTTTGTCTATTCTAGATCTTTTGTGTTTTCGTATGAAATTAAGATTGTTTTTATGTTGAAACTGATCATCAAAATAGAGCTTGAAATTTTTGTCAAACCATGAACTGATACAAAAGATTTGACATGTTGAATTTCGTTTTGGAGTGGGTGACTTAAAAGTGATGTTATTTAAGTGTTAAAAGAAAAGGATTTAGAGTTTGAATTTGAGTAAAACAACCACTTTCACAAATAAACATAATAAAAATAATTAATTTTTCAGGATATCATGTACACACTTATGCGCACTTACAATACATGCATATAAATTTTGTTTGGTCTACAAAAATAGACTAGTTGTGAACAAACAGAACATAACTGGGAAGTTAAAGTGAGTAAATGAAATGAAGATGGGGGGCAGAGGACTGGGATGCTGGACTTTCCAGGCAAATGCCAGGATAAACCAGGAGCAGACTTACTAGACAGTGAAACTGAGTTTATTCCAGTATGAGAAATAAATCTTCATATTAAAATAATTTTCTAACTTTGAGATAAAATACATTTGAAAGACATGCACCATATTTTTGCTTCCATTGTTAAATATGTTGAAGGTTTTATTTTTTTTCTCTGATAAGACAGTCATTAGTTTCTATGGACCATCCTGTGCAGCCCATCAAAGACTCGGAAAGGGATGGGGTTGACTTGTATTGTGACTCTTCTTCTTTTCCTCCTCCTCGTCCTCCTCTTCCTTCTCCTTCTCCTTCTTTTTTCAAGACAGGGTTTCTCTGTGTAACAGCCCTGACTGTTCTGGAACTCACTTTGTAGACCAGGCTGGCCTTGAACTCACAGAGATCCACCTGCCTCTGCCTCCCGAGTGCTGGGATTAAAAGCATGCACCTGGCTTGTTGTGACTTTTCTAATGTCAACAACTTTTATGTTTTTTTCTTGTAAACTTTATAATTATAAAGGAAAAACTAAACATATACTAATAAGATGATAATTATGAAAGTAAAATAGATTGTTTCCCAGTTTCTCTGAGGAGTTGATTGGAATTTTAAAGATTATGTTGAATTTGCAGATTACTTTTGGTAGGATGGACATTTTCACAATATTAATCTTACAAAATCAATGAATTTGAGAGGTCTTTCTGTCTTCTGTTACATTCTTCAACTTCTTTTTTCAATGGCGTAAAGTTTTCATTGTTCAAGTCATTGGTATAGCATTTACATAAAGAAAATTTACCAAATTTTCTTATAAGATGGATGAGTACTCACATAAATTAAAACTGTTAAGCTAGCCACAGTTCTTTTTAGTTCATAATGTACTAACATACTTATAACTTTAAAACAAGTGGTCTAGCCCGGCAGTGGCGCACACCTTTAATCCCAGCACTTGGGAGGCAGAGGCAGGCGGATCTCTGTGAGTTCGAGGCCAGCCTGGTCTACAAAGCGAGATCCAGGACAGGCTCCAAAGCTACACAGAGAAACCCTGTCTCAGACAAAACAACAACAAAAAAACCCAAAAATCAAGTGGTCTTGGTCTAGCAGCATCGCCGAACTTAAGCTTGACATAACATGCTAATTAATAAAGCAGTGATGACGATAAAATGTTTTTTTTAATTTTTATTTTTTTAATTTTAAACCGAGCAGGATGACTACAGATCTCCTCTTCTCCCTCTGTTTCCCCAGATCCAATTCCCTATCTTATCCCCTGATCTGCAGCAGAGCACCGGTGGCAGCTTTCCCTGCCCCCCATCTCCTGTGGATCCCACAGATCTTCCCCTTCTAACCACCCTCCCCTAACTCATTGCTTTGTCCTAGCCCCCAACCCCAGCAGGCACCCCCTGATAATCCAAGGGCTGCTCCTGCCAGGGCAACAGATAGGCTGCAGGCAGATCCACACTTCCCCTCCTGCTCCTGAGATCCAATCCCCCAGTCTCATCCCCAGCTCTGTAGCAGAATACCTGCTGTGGTCTCCCTTTCCTCTCTGACCACATCTCCAACAGATCTCAAAGATCTTTCCAAACCTTCCTTCCCCCAACTCGTCCCAGCTTCCTACTATTGTTATGATATTGTGCGTGGGGGACCCTGACTGGCCGGGCCAGCATATCCCACTCATGCCGGGAAACATGGTGGGCAGATGCAGCAGCAGGTGTGTGAGCAGTCAGTCACTCATACCCCAGGTACTGCATCCATGTGGAAATGAGTTTATTATAATAGAGAGATAAAAAGAAAGATAGGGAAAGAGGGAGGCAGAAAGAGAGAGAGAGGGAGACAGTGGGGGGAGGAGGGGTCAAATGAAAATGGAGAGAGGGGGGAGGGGCAGTTCTCTCTTTTAAAGGGGACTTTATGTCAGGACACTAGGCGGGTCTCCAAGGGGCGGGTTTCCAAGGGGCAGATCAGAATACTCCATTTTGATTATTATAAAAAGGTGAGTTATGGATAGCAAGTGAGGGAAGAAGGGTGCTGAGTCCTCGAGGCTGCTTCCTGCTGGCAAGGGGCGAAGTGGGGAGGGGGAAGCTGGGAGTCGGAGATCTCAGGTGTCTGTTCCTTGAGGGAGCTGAGAAGGCAGGTTGCAGCAGTGATGCTCCAGGAGCTTGGGGGAATGGCACACCAAATCAGGAGTACAGAAGCCATGGCGTCTGCTGTTTCCCTGGAGGTCAGATTGGAGGAGTGAATCTGCAAAATATGCTCAAAAATGGGTGGGGTCAAAATTGGCTCTGGAGATTGTTAGTTTTCATCAGACCAGATTCTTGATGCAGTAGCAGAACTTTCCCCAGGAGCCTGAAGGTACCTGTAAGATAGCTGGAATGGATTTATATCATAGCAAAAGGGTTAAAAATCCATAGAAATTTAAGGACTCTTAAGAATTCTTTATAGTCAATGCTCTATCAGTTTATCAAAATTACATTTCTCAGTATTAAAACTTTGAACCTCTGGAGTTATATCTGAAACCAGTCTATCCTGTACCATGAAGTTTATGAATGAGGCATAGCTGTCTGTAATTTTAACAGAAAACTTATTAATGAGCTATCAAGGTGCTTGTAGTCTTGGGATTGGGGCTTTTAAACTGATACCCTAGTCATCAAATATCACGAGACCTGAGAATGATAAATTTGGATAAATTTAAGAAGAAGTGAGACAGCTTTCCAGCTACCTAGGCAGCAATCCCAAGTCTCTCCATGGTTGTTGGGGGAAGAAGCCCCAAAGGCAGCACTTGTTCAGCTGATAGGCCCAGAAGATCTGACAGATGTTTTCTGTGAAGTAGAAGTTTGTCTTGGCAGAGGCGACAATCGATACCTATTGTGCTTCTTATTCACAGTCTGGACAGGATCACAGCTTTTTGTTGCATGACCAGCCTTGCCATAAGCTTCCAGGTGGAAGTTCTTTTGTGGCCATCTATCTTCTTGGAGAAGATACAGGATGCTGCCAGGAGCTGACATGTCTCTCTATCATCAAAAGCTTTTATATTAAATGCCATATTCTCAGATCTCTAAGGTGTTTGAGGACTGGGAGAACAAAATCTGTTAGATGTATAAATTAAATCTGAATATACAGGTTTCCCAGTTAGTTACAGCTCAGTGAAGTCAGCAAGGACAGGGAGGCTCACATTCTTAAGCCTGAACAGACCTTGAGTAAGGAGAGACATTTTTAAGCCATTGGCAGTGATATCTGAATCTATTACCATTTTTAAGGCCCTGTAGCTGTAGTTTTGTTCTTTGGCTACAGCCAGTTTATAATCCTGAATGATTTATATAGAAGTAATTATTTCTTAAGGTCATATAATACCTCCCTGGTTCTGCATAAAGATGGTCAAGTGTCTTATTTTATTGCAATATTGAGTCCAGTTTCCTGGTATATCAAAGGGCATTACATAGCCATTCGGTTCCCTATGCCGGGGGTTCCAACCTTTGACTTAGCTCTCTAGCCTGTCCTGGGAACAGGGAGCACAGGACGATGCATTCTCCTCCATAACTGCTTCAAGCTGAAACGGGACGCACATGTTCAGGACTCTGGCTAGTCAAAGGTAAGGAGGGAACCCAGGCAACGGCGTATTTATCAGAAGCATGTGGTCATCTGACCTAGCTGTAGAGACAGGAAATAATTATGTTTGGCTGGACTGGTTCACATCAGCCTTCAGCAAGTCCATGTGTCACAGGTTGAAGTCAGTAGCTGATGCCTGGATGT
>CABHPH010162969.1:373-21473 GCA_902168325.1 Peromyscus nudipes | reverse complement strand
TTTTCCTTCCATGAGTATGAAATGTCCTCCATCTCTTTTGATTAATTTTAGCTTGAAATCTATTTTGTACATGAGCTTTGAGTCGTAGGTCCATTTGATTGGGATAACATTTCCCAACATTTTACTCTAAGGAAATATCTTTCTTTGAAATTAATATGTGTCCTTTGTATGTACCAGAATGATGGACCTAGTTTTCATATCCATTCTGTTAGCCAGTGAACCTTTATTCATGAATTCAGTCCATTGATAGTAAGAGATATTAATGACCAGTGATTGTTAATTCCTGTAATTTTTGGTTTGGTGTGGTGGTGGTGGTGGTGGTGAAGTATGTTTCCCTTCTTTGCGATTTGCTAGTGTTAGGTTATCTATTGCCTGTGTTTTGGTGGGTGCAGCTAACTTCCTTGGGTTGGTGTTTTCTTTCTAATATGCTCTGTAGGTCTGGATTTGTGAATAGGTAGTGTTTAAATCTTGTTTTGTCATGGAATATCTTGTTTTCTCCATGTATGGTGAGTGAAAGCTTTGCTGAGTATAGCAGCCTGGGCTGGCATCTCTGGTCTCTCAGTGTCTCCAAAACTGCTATTTAGGACCTTCTGCCTTTTAGAGACTCCACTAAAAGTCAGGTGTAATTCTGACAAACCTGCCTTTATATGTTACTTGGACTTTTTCCCTTGCAACTCTTATTACTCTTTCTTTATTCTGTATGTTTAGTGTTTTGATTATTATATAGCTAGGGGACTTTTCCTTGGTCCAACCTGTTTCACTTTCTGTAATATTCTTGTATTGTAATAGGCATCTTCTCCTTTAGGTTGGAAAAGTTTTCTTCTATGATTTTGTTGAATATGTTTCCTGTGCCTATGAGCTAGGATTCTTCTTCTACCCTATTATTTTTAAGTTTAATATTTTCATGGTGTGTCAGAATTCCTGGATGTCTTGTGTTAGCAATTTTTTGGATTTAACTTTTTCTTTGACTGATGAATCTATTTCCTCTACCGTATCTTCAACACCTGAGAGTCTTTCTTCCATCTCTTTTATTCTGTGGGTGATGTTTGCATCTGTAGTTCCTGTTTGCTTCTCCATATTTAGCATTTCCAGAATCCCTGAGTTTGTGTTTTCTTTACTTTTTTTCTATTTCAATTTTCAAGTCTTAAACTGTTTACATTACCTGTTTATCTTTCTTTGCTTTCTTTAAGGGATTTGCTGATTTCTTCAATTTTGTTTTTCTTTTTCTCAATTTCTTTAAGAGAATTTTTTCATTTCCTCCTTAAGGGCCTCAGTCATCTTCATAACATTATTTTTAAGGTAATTTTCTTGTGTTTCCACTGCATTGGAATGTTCAGGTCTTGCTGTTGGAGGATCACTGGGCTCTGGTGGTGCCATCTTGCTCTTTCGGTTGTTGAGTATATTCTTACACTGGCATTTACTCATCTGTTCTTCTAACTAGTATGGGTCATGCCTGTGCCTATTTAGTCTGTTCTTAAACAGGTATGTGTTGTGCCTGTGTCTGTTCTTCTAAATGGTGTGGTCTATGCCTGTTCCTATGTAGTCTCCTGGGGTTGTGGGGAAGGGCTGGCCACAGCGAGGTTGTTCAGGTATGTGGGGTTGAGTAGCAGAGTGGGTCTTGGATGAACAGAGTCAAGTGGGTGGTGGTGGTGGTGGTGGTTCAGCCTTGAAGCAGGTCTCCCACCTGCTTGCTGGATGGTAGAGTTTGCAATAGAGCTCTGGAGTTCTACCAGACTTGGGGGCAGGGTCAAGCTGCCTTGCTGGTGCTGAGATGGGAGAGAGAGGAACATGGGATCTGCCTTGGGGTTTTGGGTCTGTATGTTGGGGCAATTGAGCTGGGAGACCAGTCACTCACCTGTTCTTCCAACTGGTGTCATTTGTGCCTGTGCCTATAGAGTCTCCTGGGGTTACAGTGGAGGTCTGGGCATCGGGAGGATGTTCGGATGTATGGGCTTGAGAAGCAGAGTGGGTTTGGAGGGTCAGGGTCTAGTGGGTGGCAGGGGTGGTGGTGATACAGTGTGGAGACAGCTCTCTTACCTGCTTGCTGGTAGATGGGGATGGCACCAGAGCAGTGGAGTTCCACCCAGATAGATACCATTTAAATTGGACTTTGTCATGGGATATCTTATTTCCTCAATTTATAGTGATTGAAATTTTGCCAGGTTTAGTAGTCTAGGCTGGCATCTGTGGTCTTTTAGAGTCTGCAAGACATCTGTCCATGCTTTTCTGGCTTTTAGAGTAGTCATTGAGAAGTCAGGTGCAGTTGTAATAGATCTGCGCTTAGATGTTACTTGTCCTTTTTCCCTTGCAGTTTTTAATATTCTTTCTTTGTGTTGTGTGTTTAGTGTTTTGATTATTACATCAGGGTGGAACCATCTTTTCTGATCCAATCTACTTGGTGTTCTTATTTATTTATTTTTCATTTTACATGCCAACCCCAGTTCCCCCTCCCTCCCATCCCCTCACCTCTCCCCCCTCATACCCCATCTACTCCTCAGAGGGTGTAAGGCCTCCTTTGGGGAGTCAACAAAGTCTGGCATATGAAGTTGAGGCTGGGCCAAACTCCTCCCCTCTGCATCAAACCTCAACAAGGAATCCCACCCTAGGGAATGGGCTGCAAAAAGCCTGTTCATACATCTGGAATAAGTCCTAATCCCATTGCCAGGGGCCCAACAAACAGATCAAGCCACACAACTGTCACCCACAATTCAGAGGGCCTAGTTTGGTCCCATGCAGGTTCCCCAGCTGTCAGTCCAGAGTCCATGAGCTCCTACAAGCTTGGGTCAGCTGTCTCTGTGGTTTTCCTCATCATGACCCCCCTTTGTCATATCATCCCTCTTCCCTTTTTTCAACTGAACTCCAGGAGCTCAGCCCAGTGCTTGGCTCTGGATCTCAACATCTGTTTCCATAAGTTACTGGATATAGGTTCTATGATGACAATTAAGGTAGTCACTAATCTGATTACAGGGGAAGGCCAACTCAGGGACCCTCTCTGCTATTTCTAGGAGTCTTAGATGAGGTCATCCTTATGAATTCCTAGGAATTTCCCCAGCACCAGGTTCTCCCCAACCCCATAATGGCTCCCTCTATCAAGGTATCTCTTTGATTGCTCTCCCTTTCAGTCCCTCCTCCAACTCAGCCATCTTGATTTCTCATGTCCCCTTTCCCTCATCTCTTCCTTTTATGCCTCCCTCCCAGTTTACCCAGGATGTCTACTAGTAACTAGCCAACTACCAGGGTTTGTGAAGTCTTTAGTCTTGGAGAATACATACAACCACCACTGTATTAAGGTAGCACAGTCCCTAACTATATTCTAAAAAATTCCTTGTACACATAGATAAATGTACCCCTATCAAGGAGATTTCACTTTGCTGCCAATGGAGACTATTGAACAAAACCAATCAAAATGCAGAATTTAGAAACCAGTACAATTGGATACATCTACCAAACCACTCCCAAATCTGATGCTCAGGGAACATTACCAAATATTGTGTAGAAAGATTGTAAGACCAAGGGAGTTGCTATGATATTATATCTTCTAGTAATTTCAAAGCTATACCCATAGTTGTCTAACTAAAATGGCTGCCTAATCATGAGACGAACAAGGAAAGCGACAATAGTCACGCCAAGGTGGAATGGGAAAGACAAGGATGCCTCAAACCTTCAAAAACAATGAAGTTTCCTTTTCTAAACTGTTTGATTCCAAAAGACAATTAAGAAATAATCTCCCACATGAAAGGCCAATCCAATTAGTTATCCAATACCAAAGATTGAGCCCTGAAAATACACATACAAGGGACATTGTATAAACTTAGTTGCCAATATTAAGGAATATATTTGTATATAAAAATATTCATGTAATAACAAATAGTGGAAAACAGACCATAAATTTTAAAGAGAGCAATGATATGTATACTAGAGAGTTGGGAGTGAATTAAGGGAAGGAGAAAATGACATAATTATACAATAATCTCAAAACTATAGAAATAAAAACTTTTAAGAAGGGAAAAAGCAATTTTAGAAAAAATTCAAGTTAGTAAAAATAAGAATGCTACACTGGCAGCCATCTTAGCCCTCCTCAGACTGCACCTGCAGCCCTTCACTCAGTTTCTCAGGCATGGCATCAGTTAATTCTATATATTATAGAATTCTAGATATGAGGAGCAACTAAAAAGATCTTATTTTAATTTTATTACATCAGCATACAACAGAATTCCAGACAGAAATGATCAGTATCAGAGCTTACACATTTAATAAGTCATTGAGAAGACATGAATCAACGGATTTCTATGATTTTCTCGACAAAGGTCATGGGCTTCATGTACCAGTTAATGGTGTTGCTAGTATGGACTTTCACTCCTGATCACTAGGTGTTAGACAATAGACAGTGGCCTCATCCCCAGTGAACACTCATCCCCCTGTTCTCAGATGCCCTCTCCTGCATTATGTGGGCACTGTCTTGTGAAAGTCACACTTTGGCCTACCAACCCGTGTTGTCATTGCAAAGATCTCTTTTAGGCATCCACTTGGTGGAAATTCAGAGGTTATTTAAAGAGAATGGAGTGTGAGAGACATTTGAGAATTTCAAAGTGCATGCTGCTCCTGAAGATGAACTGATGAACTGTTTCCAGCATGTCCATCAGACAGCACAGAGCCACCTCTAATTCTAAGGCAAAGGATCATATGCCTTTGGCCTGTGGAGATGAATGCTTTTACTTTAATATACACAAATATTCCTACAAACAGAGAAACACACACATCCCTGTAATTAAAATAAATCTTGAAAATAAGTATTAGATCAGTGGTTTTCAAACTATGAGAAGTGACACTTTCAGAGAGGTCACATAACAGATGTCCTGAATATCAGATATTCACATCCCAATTCATGCAATTGATACCTTGGTAATCTCTTACCAATGGAGAATGTTGGTATTAACAGGACTAGTGATGTTTTAAAATGTTCCTCTTTTGTGTTTCATCTAGTCACTAAATGGATTCATTAGTTATTACAGCTTCAGCTGAGAACTTATGGTTAGTTCTACTGAGACCGAAGGATCATAGATTTATGGTTTTCCTTTTACTCACCTCCATCATGTCTTACAGTCCTTACTAAATATGATATATATTCAAATGTGTCGATCTAATCCTTTAAGCATAGATGAGTTAACAGCAAAAACAATAGCTTCACCATACTTGAAACATTCCTTCAAATATTTGAAGTGAGATTACAATGCAACTGGACTTGGAGGACCGGCTGTCTGTCTTTTAGAAGTATGTCTTTAGACAAACCACTGTCTGTCTAACCTTAAATCACCTCAGAGACTCTACCTTCACAGCTGTTTATTTATAGTCCATTTGCACACCATTGATACACCTAGTTCTCAATTCTGCACAATCTAATATTTTTACATGGATTATCATCTTCATTGACAATCTTGGGTAAAATTGTACAAGAGATAAAGCTTATATTTCACTATTCATTGTCCAGTTTCAGAACTCTGCTCCAACATTATACTGATTTCCTGTCTCCCACATGCCCCTGACTTAGTGTAGTTTTCATTGAATATTTCAATTCTCCCCACATTTAACATTTTATTTCTGCTATGCACAACACCATGAACAATGCCCACTAATGTAGATATATTAAAGCTGCCCTATGACTTTTCTCCTCAGGGCTTAAAATAATCTAACAGATACCACAGTGTGATTAGAACTAATGCTTCATTTTCAGGTGGCTACTACAGCAATTTAATCATTTGGATTTCATCTCTGCTACCCAGTACACTGATGGCATTTCCACAGACAGAACACTGTCCATTGGAAGGAAAAACTAATCTCCCTGTATGTTCCATCCTGATAAGGGACAGATTCCATTGTTTTAATAAACACAGGCTAATGATGAAAAACACTTTAAATTTTCAATCACAAAGCTCAATTTTTTAAACCACAATTCATGTACTCAGCATTTATTCGGTGCTTGTCACATGCTGGGAACTATACAAGGCACTAGGCATTTTTCTCCCCAAAGACAGGACACAATCCTTGTGCAGGGGTAGGTAGAGTGGTCTGTCATATCTTAGTAAAGCATACCCCACATGATGTAGATATAATGGCTTCATTGATTTCAGTTTTTAAGAGAAGGCTTTAGTCTCTTACAATTTCCTCTTAGTCCATAAAGAATTGTTTGCAGTAATTCTAATGCAAGTGTTTAATCAAGCTACTTTATATAAATTGTTTCAATTGTCTCATAAAATAGAAAGTCTCTAATCTAGTTTCTTCTTATGTAAGTAATTTAAAAGACTTCTGAAAATTAAGTCTTGGCTTTAAATTGTTTTGTTAGGGTACAAATTAACAGGAACTTAAGTTTATTCTCAAGAAAAGAAACAAAATCAGGTGATTTCTGTAATGTTTTCATAAACTATATATATTCATAGAACATTCTTCAGTAGATTTTAAGTCTTAATGCAGTTAGTAGTACCTCTCATTTCTGTACAGAGGATCAGGATCTCAGGAGCTGCAGTGCACAATCAGACATTTACTGAGGAATGCTGAATTTTTAATGTTTCTGGGCAATGTGTTTTAAGTAGTGGTAATTATTGTTTTTCAAATTTTGTATTGTGTTAGACATATTTAACAAAAATTTTTGTCAAGAATTTTTTAAGAGAATTCTAGAGACGAACATAAATGTTCTCTCATCACATCAAATTTAAAGTGTTTGAAGTGGCAAACCAGTGCTAAATTGCAGTCTTAGGCATTAACACATTTTGTGAGAAAGGGGCAGAAAAATACAATTTGAGTAAATATTTTCAATCATGAATTCTTGACTGTACTGACCGAGTCATACAGCTGAGGAATTTATATCCCATTTTATAGGTTATGAGACCTTTGCCATTATTGCACATTTCCAACCTTACATACATACAAGTTCTGTCATTTTTCTTTCACAATTGTATTCTCATGCAATATGCTAGTAAAGAACTTTTGTTTCAATAATAGAATGTGGGCATGAAAGATTATTGCAAAGATCTCAGTAGCAATGAGACAGAAAGCTGTTTTAGGGTATCTCAGGATTTTGTAACGGTGTATCCTGCCATTTTAAATAAAATATTATAATAGTTGATATATGCCAAGAGATGACACCGGTTGTGAGCTATGTGTTGGTGGCAATGGTCAGTTAGCTCTTGTTATCTGAAAGTAGCATTGCTTCAAAACTCCGTACTCCCTAAGGTAGTATAAGGTCTCTGGCTCCTTAATTACAAATTCTCATCATGAAGTAAGTGCTTTGATATTCTGCAGGTTCTTCACATCCTTGGTTATTTTTTAAGGAAAATATGCTTCATATGCATTTAAATATATTTGGCTCCTTTTTGATAATTCTGTTCAAGATGTGTTCTAAGCAATTCCTTTCATATGATAACAAAACCTGTATTTTTTTATATCGATCCGGTACTTCTCCTTGTAAATAAATTGCCATTTTCATTGCACTAAGAATTTATCTACTTTTATAAATAACATACATAAAGAAAAAGATGATATTTTTCTTTATGGCAGATAACTGCATTGTAATCTTAAAGAATCAGAGTATTAAAATATTGTACATTGTGGAAACAGTAATCCTGTTTTTTTCAACTATGCATGCAGGTGTGCACTTGCTCCTGTGTGCATGTGGCGGCCATGACCTCAGGTGTAAGTCATCTTCATTGAACTTGAAATGGTCTCATTTGCTGCTTCAGACAACTGGCCCAGAGTTGATGGTTTCCTCTGTCTCTACCTCTCACCACTCTGTAGGTGCAATGGTGGTACAGACACACAAGACTTTACCCGCTTTTGCAACTATTTGCCCATGGAGACCTCCACTCTCCCAGCTGTTGACTTGTGTTGAGGTCTTTTATACTCTAGGCACTAAGCTCACAACTTTTCTGAGGTTGTTTCCAAAAGGAAAACTGTCTAGCCTTCTCTCTAGATGAGGCTTGATCTATTTGGAAAACTTTAAAAGAGTCTAAATCTATAAGAATATTCATAGAGGAAGATCATCAATTAAAAGAAACTGTGATGGGAGATGGCTACAGTTGGCAGTTAATGAAAATGCACTGTAGCAGCTGAGGAGAGAAAATGAAAGCACTTTAAAGAGAGTCCATGGGAAACAGATAGCAGCCATGGTGTTGAGCATGATTCTTATGATTAAATGGCTCAAGCTCCCAAGGAGAGGAGCTTGGAAAAGGCCTCATTACACTAACCCTAAAAAAAAAACACAATTTCTAACCCCTCTCATGTTGCATCCTATCAGCTAGGCACGGTTCCATTGTGTTTCATTATGGCTGATTAAAGTCATTGCTAAGATTCTCCAATGTAAAATTATGTCTGTCCAGGAACCTAATTCATACAGTGGCAAAAAGGCTTATAAACCACCACATAAATGGGGTATTTTAGAAAGTAAGATGTACTAGAAACTCTCACTAAAATGGGGACTATTGCTGTTTAGGATTCTTAATATAGAGCAAATGTGTGCACCTGTATATCCATGTGTCTTATTAATATTTGATATTTTTATATTGATCTTCCTATAATCTGGTAACAATTTTCATATGTCTCTGTGTCTCTGTCTTTGTCTCATATGAACATAACACACACAACACACACACACAACACACACACACACACACACACACACACACACACACAATCCAGAAGGCTACAGTTCCACAGGGAACAACATTTTTCAGGTCCTCTGTAGGATCAAAAATTTACTGACAATTTGAGCAAATACTAGAAGGAAGTGGTCTCCCACAGTCTTTTCTTGGGTGATTATCATGCTTAGTAAATGCTCTGAGAGAAATACACCATTATTGTTCTTGTTTATTCCTTCGTAAAAAAAAAATCACTCAATTTCCTAACCTCCCAGGAAACTGGTCATGTGACATTGTTTCAATCAATTTAATCCAAATAAGGCAGAGTGGTTAACTGTTATGAAAGTTCAGAGCCTGCAGACACATCTAGTGCTTCTGAGCCACTGACTGAGAGGTTATAGGAACCAAGAAGTATATATATATTAAACCTGATTTTGGTTCATACTGGAGAAGAGGAAGAAATGCAGCCCACCTGAAGGCACTGGCTTCAGATGCTCTGTGGTTCAAATGCTAAGGTTAGCTTCCAGCAATTCATCTATTCCTAACTGGTTCAGACACCATACCCCTAATGTGGAAGCCCCAGAACACTAGATGACTGTTGTGTTTGGAACAAGACAGGACTTTCCACTCTCTCCATATCTATTTGGTATAGTAATTTACACTCTAGCTAGAGCATTAAGACAACTGGAAAAGACAAAAGGTATACAAATTGGAAACAAAGAAGTCAAAGTACTGGTATTTTCAGATAATACAATACTTTATATAAGTGACCACAAACAGTTTACCAGGGAACACTTACAGCTGATGAACACCTTCAAGTCAGTGGAAAGAAGCTTAAGATACACACACACACACACACACACACACACACACACACAATAATCAGTAGCACCCCTATTTACAAATCACAAATGGACTGAGAAAGAAATAAGGAAAAGGAGACCATTTTCAAAGCCACAAATGATATAAAATATCTTTGGATAACTAACCAAGCAACCGAAAGACTTGTATGAGAAATCTTCCAAAATTTGAAGAAACAGTATCAGAAGATGGAAACAACTCCCATGCTCATTGATCAGGAGGGTTAACATACTACAAACGGTCATCTTGTCAAAAGGAAGCCACAGAATCAGTGCAATCCACATCAAAATTCCAACACAATGCTTTACAGAACTTGAAAGGTCAATGTAACATGAATTGCTAAACAGTCGTATTAATAGAAAAACACCTGGAGCCAGATATTGGGGTGAAAACTGAAAGATAAGAGAATCCCAACAAGTCATAGCCAACCCCACCTCGCCAACTTCTCAGCTGATCCTGTTTCCAAACAGTCCTCACCCCTGAGGATCTCAGTTGAAATGCTGATTAGGTCCTGTCTCCTAATGCCTTGCCTTATACACCATTCTCCACCCAGCCATATCACTTCCTGGGATTAAAGGCATGTGTGCTTCCCAAGTAAAAACATGAGATCTCAAGTGCTGGGATTAAAGGTGTGTGCCACCATGCCTGGTTCTGTTCCCAGTGTTGCCTTGAACACACAGAGATCCAGATGTCTCTGCCTCCTGAGTGATAGGATTAAACGTGTGTGCCACCACTGTCTGGCCTCTATGTCTAATCTGGTGGCTGGCTCTGTCCTCTGATCCCCAGATAAATTTATTAGGGTAGACAATATGTTGTCAGGGTGCACAATATATCACCACAGGACAATACTCAACTTCATATGAAAAAAGCATAGTTAAAATGATCCTGAACAATCATACAACTTCTGGAGGTATCACCATCCCTGGTTTAAAACTGTACTACAGAGCCATAGAAATAAAATATATAATATTGGCATAACCACAGACATGTTGGTCAGTGGTCAATGGAAGTCAGCTGATGTCCCAAACACAAATCCACACACATATGGACAATTTATTTTTCATAAAGAAACCAGAAATACACAATGGAAAAAAATCTTCAACAAATATTGCTGGTCTAACTGGATATCAGCATGTAGTATATAAATAGATCAATATGTATCACCTTGCACAAAACTCAAGTCTAAGTGAATAAAAATGAAACTGATAGGAAAGCAAGTGGGGAAAAGCTTTGAATGAGTTAGCACAGGAGACAATTTTCTGAATAGAAAACTGTTCAGGCACTAAGATCAAAGATTTATAAACAGGATCTCATGAAACTGAAAAGGTTTGTAATGCAAAAGACACTGTCATTGAGAAAACCAGGCAAACTACAGAATGGAAAAAGATTTTCACCAACTCCACACATCACACAGCACTAATAGCCAAAGTAAATAAAGAACTAAAGAAATTAGACATTGTCAAACCAAATACTCCAATGCCTAGTCCAGTCATCATCAGAGAGGCTGTGTACAACAGTTAATGGGAGGGGAAGCAGAGGCCCGCAGTCAAACATTAGACAGAAAGAGAGGGAGACAGAAACAGAGACAGAGACAGAGACAGAGGCAGAGAGAAAAACAGCCCAGGTTTGAGGTCTCCACTGGGGTCCTCCGCTCAGCACTCAGTGAAAGAGGGGAAGTAGAAAAGGTGGGAGCAAGAAGGGTCATGGACATTGAGAAAGCACAGCCTTTAGAATCAAGTAAGCTGTGCTCAGAGGGCTCAGAGAGACTGAATCCTCAATCATGAAGTCTGCATGAGTCTACTCTAGGACTTCTGCTTATACGTTATGTTTGTTGGCTTTGTGTTCTGACTGTTTTGCCTGCTCTTGGGACCCTTTTCCTCCTACTGGGTTGCCTCTCCTATCTTGTGCCATATTTGGTTGATGTCCCTGAGAAGCTTTTTTCTAGGGAAAGACAAGTTGGGGTGTAGATCTGGGTGAGAGAGGAGATTAGTAGGGAACTGTAAAGGGTGAAGTGAGAGGAAGCTGCAGTCAGGATGTATTGTATGAGATAATTTTTTAAAGAATATATTGTGAGAATTTTTCAGTACATATAAGAGAGAAAAGTTCATTTCAGCTCAAAGGTGAGAATATACAGCCATTCCATCATTTCTGGGATTGCCGGGTAGCAAGACTGAAAGGCATCCGGTCACATTATATCCACAACTGGGATGAATGTTGATGAATGATGATGTTCTTCTCACTTCCTCCTTTTCACTTACTCTGAAACCCAACTCACAGAATGATAATCTCCATTCATCAGGATGTCTCTTCAAACATTATTTGAATCTCTGTGAAAATATCCTCAAAAACTCATGCACCAGGGTGTCTTCTTGGTAATTCTAGGTACCATCAAGTATACCATCAAGGTTATCTATCACACATTTGTCATGAACATTTGAATTTTATATCAATGTTCCACCTGCTTCCTGAAGTATCATATTAATTTCTTAATGCAAAATGATACCCCCAGATAAGCGTATCTATCACCCCTCATTTAAAAAGTTTCTCTTTACAAGAAATGGAGACCATCACAGAAAACCACAGTTGGACACATGAAAATTCTGGAAGATCATGGAGAGCCTAGCCCTACTGGATACATTTACATCACAGCTCCTGCATCTGTGGCTCAGGAAACATCTGAGAAGAGTAAGCAGAATGACTGTAAGAGCTAGAATACGGTTATAATATTAGTATTTTTATGATCATACAGGCCATCTTTAAGACTCTCTTTGTATTCCAGTAACTATTGCTGCGATAGGCAATAAAAACAGCCATTGTGGCTGCAATCGTTGTACAATCTAGTAGATTGAAAAAAACAACACAGTTCTCAGGGAAAAAAGCTCTTAATTCTAAAGACCAATTGCAAAAGTTTACTGAGGAGAATGGGCATAATATATCCTGTCCCACATTATCCTTTATAATCAACAGGAGGGGCAGACTAATAATATTTTCCAAACAAAACAAAACAAATGAACAAAAAACTTTCATCCCTAAGACATTAGGTTACCAGAGGGAAAGTTGCCTGAGCATAGCAAACAAGATCATGTTATCTCCCGGTAGATTGTTAAGCAGAACTTTTTCATCATTTGAGCACAGAAAAAAACTAAGAGAATCAGCAGCCATTTCTCTGTGCTGTTCCCCAAGGACTTAAGTTGATGAAACAGTTGTACAATGCCACCCAGAAGGGAACAGGAACCCCAGAGCACAGGAGTGGAGGTGTTCAGATGGCAATTAAATCAGGACAAAGAGGCAATGAGGTAAAAGCTCCAGCATGACTGCTCTCTGTGAAGACTTGCATAGGCCCCAACACAAGTCAAATAGTTACTGAAGCTCTCCAGCCAGCCTAGCCACTTGGGAAGGAACTGATAGTAAACAGAACTGGTTGGTGGTGCTGATTACCAGCAGAAAAATCATGGGCCACGGCAGAACCCAGTGGTATCTTTTAGAGCTTTATTGGGGGGGAAGGGGGGAAAGAGAGCCAGGCCTAGGGGGAAGGAGCAGAGTGGGAACAGAGAGAAAACACACACACACACACACACACACACACACACACACTCAGAGAGAGAGAGAGAGAGAGAAAGAGAGATGGGGTCCATGTCAGGCATTTTTAAGGCTGATATGTAGTCCTCCATGCTCGCTGATGATGTAAGATGCCAGACCCAGAGGAGTTAGGGCAGGATCCTAACATTCCAGCACTTTTGCTTATTATAAAAAAGCAAGTGAATAGGAATAGGGCCGTCGTTTCTCCTGGAAAAACTGCTTCCAGCTGACTTGGTGAGCATCAGTTGGCTCTTCAGGGTAGTAAGGAAGGGGGTCTTCTGGTAGGGAAGAGGGTCTTCTGAGGTAGACAGGCATCCTGGGATGGTGGGTAAGGCTATCCTGCTGCCCTGGAGTCATCCATCCCTCTTGGCTTGGCACCCTGGCCGCCCTTGTGTCTGACAGGATTCTGGTGAGACAAGAAAAGCCTGAAGTATATCTGACCTGTCCAGATGGATTTAACCTGGTTTCTGGAGCTTGGGAAAATTTTTTAACATGTTAAGAAGCAGCCATGAGAAAAATCAGTGACCATGGTAGTGTTTAGTACTCTGCTTATATTAGTTAGTGTTAATGAGATAGACAGAGAGATTGCAACATATTTTTAAGCTTTATCAGAGACAGATTGTTTAAGGCACCTGTTTCCTTTACTAGTTTGGCATCCAGGAGACACAGGTGGTCAACTGTTGAGAGCATTTAACAGTAACAGATGGTTATAGTAAAGTCTGTTTTTGTAGAACACGGACACTTTTGGGTCTGGGGGTGTAAATACCTTTTAGCTATTACAGTTTCTTACTTGATGATCTCTGGACTCCAGTTCTGTGGCGGTCCTGTACCATTAGCTGAGCAGTTAATTAGAAGAGGGAACTGGGAAGAGAAAAGCTTGTGGTGCATGAGAACTTATTTCTGTGGAATTAGGGACCAGGCAGAGATCAGGGCCCTGTGGTGTGGATGAAGAGAAGCACTGCTGACAGGTCTGGAGTGAGGCACAAGGAGGGAGCAGTGAAATGAAAGCTCCTGTCTTAGCTGGAAATCTTTTCCCATTAAGTAACCCTGAAAGTACAATTTAGTCTGGTGAGGTGGGTAAGGCTGTCCTCCCCACCCCGACAATAGGGAAACGAAGAGAGGTGAGACCCCAAAACTCCCAGGACTGGGTCAGTGGCTCTGGTGTCCAGAAGGAAAGAAACGGATGGCTTCCCTGCTGCGTTCTGGGTTCCCTGCAAGCCTGTGGCCAAGCCTAGGTCTGCTGGAGGTCTTAGCTTGATGTTCCCATGCCATCTTGGTGCCTGGGGGCAGTCAGCTGACCGGTTGTCTTTCTAGGCAGCACTTTGAACAAGGCTCAACTGATGGCCTGGCAGGGCACTCACTAGCCTGCATGGCATTCCCCCCCCCCCCCCTTAAAACAGGGACCCAACAGTTTTCGGGAACCAGCATGTGCCAGCACTTGGCAATTTTGTTCTCTGGCTATTGGTGACATTACTATGGCCACTCCATGTAGTTAAAAGGGAGGTTTATTTTGTGGGGTAACTTACAAGTGAAGGGATAGTTTACAGGGTCTGGGAAAGGTATAGCGCAGTCTGGCAGTGTTCTCTGTAGAACTCTGCTCGGTCTACCTCCAGCGTCCAGGGTCCTGTAACCAAGAGCTAGCCCTCATCCGGATCTCAGGTCTTCAGCGTCCTCTCTCAGCCCTGCCTTGTAGGCGTGACAGTTATCGAAGCCTCAATGGGGGTTGGAACTTCCAGGTCAAAGCTGGAATGGCTACCCACTACACCACCTCCTTTTGTCTAAATAAGAAGGTTCTAACCTAATACAAGACTATATACAAAGGAATGCTTATCAAATATTGTCCAGGAATAATGAGGGATAATGACTTAGATAAGATGGAACTACAACCAAATGTGAACAATATCAAGCAAGAAACACACACTAAAATCCAGAGAAGTCTAGAGCGTAGGTAAATGGCGTGTTACAAAGATCATTCCAAAAGGTGTCCTATCCTAAAGAACCTGAATCTAATACTTAATATGTTCTATCTAAGATTATATATATTCTAAGTTGTATCTATGACTGCTAGTCTTCAATCCCATCAAAGACCTGAGAAGGAATATAATGGTACCTGAGAAATGGAAGATGGATGCAAGCAACTTTCGGGAATCTTGCAAGAGTAGACAGAGACAGCTGGACAGTCACCTAATGTTTCTCAGCATTGTTGGTGCATTCAAATTGGCTACAGGCCTAGAGTATCTGACAGACCATTTTCAGAAGCAGGAATTCTGAAAGACCATCTTACCCTGTCTTGGCAGAGTTCAGAAGTCACTTTTCCGTGTGTCCCGCTTGTCCAGAAGGACAGCACTGGTATTGTCAGCAGTCAAGGCAAGGGCAGGTCTTTGCCCAATAGGCCATTTTGTGCCAAGAAGACAACTTCCAAATGGAAATGTCTTAGAAACCCAATGTTCTCCCGGGATCAAATTGGTGCTGCCAGGAGCAATTGTGTCTCACGTCAACAGATTTCTGAGTTATTTAAATGCCATCTTTTCTAGGTCTATGAAGTGTTTGAAGATTACCTGTCCATCTGACCTATGTATCTGTAACTCTGGACAACCTAACTAACATAAACTGTAGAGATGGCAAGCAGAGGTGACTATAAATCTATAAGTCTTATCTACCTAAATAACCTAAGGACTAAGGCTTCATGTAAACAAGGTAAACGGTCTATAAGCAAATGTACAGTAAAGGACGATGACTTCAAAATTGTGACAATACACAAGATATGTATAACAGAAGTAGGAATGTATAAGGCAATATGCTATATGACAATAATCTTAAATATATATCAGTATACAGAATATCTTAAACAGAAGTAGAACATATATACAGTATGACAGATATAAATTTACATTTGTATCAATATACAAATATTTGAAATAAGAGTAAAAATATGTGTACATTATAACAAATGTAGCTCTGTATTTGTATCAATATACAAATTATCTTAAACAGGAATATTAAATAGTTTACATTTGTATGAACATATAAGAATTCATGACAGTGCAAATTACAGTGCAAATTATCTAAGGCTGCTATTTTCCTAAATTTATTTACTAGTGTATACAATGATCACCATAATGTCTTCTACCTATCCATTCCATTTCTTCTTTTCCTTTTCTTTAGACACTTTTTCTTTTCTTAAGGAGAATACTGAGTTTAATATTTTCTTCCACCCCCCAAACCTATAACCATCTTCCATAACCCTGAGAAATATGAAACCTTAGGGAGAAGGAGCGTCGTTTTCATAGAATTGCTTCCTGCTATTTTTGGGGGTGATGGTATCTCTGTTGGGTACTGTAAGAAAGGTCAGATAGTTAAATCTCAGTTAGAGTAACTGTAGATTCCACAGCAAGTCTCAAAATAGTGGGTAAGATTGTCTGAAATTCTGGCAAGAAGTGTAGTATGATAATGATTACCATGGCATCATCTGGATTGGGTAGAGTTGTTGTTGTTGGGGCCCCATCTTTCTTCTGGAGACTTTGAAGATTGCTATTGGAAAAACTTATTTTTTATCAAAATGGAAAGGTTGGATTTAAAGAGGACATGACATGTAAGAAAGGATTCTGAGAAATCAAGAGTAAGCATGGAGAGAATTAGTATCTTGACGACAATGGTCCCTTTTTATTTTTTTCCTTCTGTCCCACACCAGAGGGCTCTTCTGATATGGGACTGAAGAATCTCTCAACCTTTTCTTTTAGCATTATGCTTGGGTTTAGAGAAGGAGTGAGCCAATTCCATCTCCAAAGCCAGCTTGGTTTATAATTGAATTGGAACCACAACTTTTCTAGATTGATAGAGATATAGATGTTAGACAGTGAGGTTTTACCCTGTGTAGATTGGTACCAATAGATTCTTTCTTTCGGCTGTAAACATCTGGATATCCAAGGCCTTATGATTTCTGGAAGATGAGTATTTCCATTATCCTGGAAAGACAAAAACAGAACCCTACCCCAACCTTTGATTGTTAAATTTTTCTTACAACTTGTAGAGATGTCACATTGGTGGATAAGCTTTTACTTCTCCTCATCAAGGGGTTTCTCCTGTTTGAATCAAATTTTTATGAATTTTGTTGGTATCCATAGCTTTTCTTCTCCTGCAGAAACAAAAGCAAAACCCCTTCGCCAACATAGAACATGTCCAGGTTTCCATTCTGAAGTCAACACATCTTTGAAATAAACTGGTTGGTTTAGCTCAGGAGTTTTGTCTGTCGTCCAATGTCTCTCCGCAGCTGTTGTTCCTTTCTCATCAGCACTGAGAAAATTCAAGGTTAATAAGGCACTATGCAATCTATTTCTAGGAGTCATTGTTACCTGTTGCTGTTTATTTAGCATATCCTTTAAAGTTCAACTGGAAGTTCTTTCTATGACTGCTTGGCCTGTGGGATTGTGTGGTATACCAGTAACATGCTTTATATTGTAATAAGCAAAGAACTGTCTCATTTTATTGGAGACATATGCTGGGGCATTGTCAGTCTTAATTTGTACAGGTATTCCCATGATGGCCATAACTTCTAATAGGTGTGTAATCACAGAATCAGCCTTTTCAGAACTCATAGGAGTTGCCCACTGCAATCCTGAATAGGTGTCAATGGTCTGGTGTACATACTTTAATCTTCCAAGTTCTATAAAATGAAACACATCCATCTGCCAAATTTCATTTCTTTGTATACCTTTTGGATTGCTCCCTGCAGGTAATGGAGTTTGGTTATAGAAGGAACAAGTAGGACATTTTTTCACAATATCCTTAGCTTGTTGCCAAGTGATGGAGAAATCCTTCTTCAAACCTTTGCTATTTACATGGTGTTTCTTATGAAATTCTGAGGCTTCTAGCACATTACCTATTAGTAACTGATCAATCTCATAATTACCTTGTGCTAGAGGTCCTGGCAGACCTGTATGGGATCTGATAGGTGTTATATATATATATATAGGATGTTCCCTTTTTTGGATGATTTCCTGCAATTGTATGAATAATGAAGTTAATTCTGTATTATCAGGAATAAATTCAGCAGTTTCAATATGTAAAACAACTCTCTCTGCATATTGAGAGTGAGTGACTCTATTGAGGGGTTCTGTGAAGTCCATCAGTACCAAAGAATGGCATACAGTTCTGCCTTTTGTACACAGTTGTATGGACTTTGTACCACTTTACTTAAGTCTCCTGATTTGTATCTTGCTTCCCCTGATTTATTTGCATCAGTATAGAATGTGAGGACTCCAGAAATTGGCTTTTGTCATACAATGTGAGGAAGGACCCACTCAGTCTTCTTTATGAATTCCATTCTCTTGTTTTGGGATAATGGTTATTAATCTCTCCCAAACAGTTACTGCAGGCTCCCTGCCAGTATTCATTATCTTTCCATATTGATAAAATTTCCTCATTAGTTAAAAGTACTACAGCTTCTGCTGGGTCCATTCCTGTCAACTGGTAAAGTCTTAATTTACCTTTTGGAATCAAATCAGAGATCTTTTCTATATAAGTCTTTAATTACTTATTTGGTTTACGTGGTAAGAATATCTCCTGTGGAAACAAAATCAAAACCTGTTCCCCAACATAATACATATAATGGTTTCCATTCTCAGGCCAACACATCTTTAAAGAATACAGTCTTATTTAGTTCAGCATTTTTTTCTATTATCCAATGTCTCTCTGCAGCTGTTGCTCCCATTTCATTAGCATTTAAAAAGTTTAAAGTTAATAAACCATTGTGCAATGTATCTCATTATTATCCCTTTCTGTTTATTACATATTTCTTTTATAGTGTGATAAGAACTTTCTATAACTGCTTATCCTATAGAATTGTGTTGTATACCTGTAATATGCTTTACATTGTAATATCTAAAAACGTTTCATTCTACTAGAGACATATGCTGGAGCATTGTCAGCCTTAATTTGTACAGGTATCCCCATGATAGCCATGACATTTAAAAAATGTGTACTGACAGAATCAGCCTTTTCAGAACTCAAAGTATTTGCCCATTGAAATCCTAATGTGTAAATCTATGGTATGTTGTACATATTTTAATTTTCCAAACACTGAAAAATGAAACACATTCATTTGACAAATTTCATTTCTTTGAGAACCCTTTGGGTTAATTTCTGCAAGTAGCAGACTTTGGTTATACAAAGAACAAGTAGGTTTTTTCCTTATAATTACCTTGGCTTGTTTCCAAGTGATAGAGAAGACTTTTTTTCAAACACTTGTTAATAACATGGTGGTTTTTATGAAACGCTGAGGCTTATGAAATTCTGGACAAGGCAGTGACTAGAGCCACAATAAACAGAAATCAAAATGTGTTCTGTGGCAGCATACAGGTGGCTCTGTGGGGATAGCCAATGAAGAGCAAGTGACACAGTAAACAAAAGGTGAGCAGGATGAGCAGGATGTAACTGACAGCCCGATATGGGGCCTTGACAGTAGAAGTTTCTCTGTGCTCTACCAAGACCCCAATAGCAAGAGCTGTGAACACAGACATCCCCAGGGACATGGCTGTGAGTTTCTTCCCCAAGCAATCATTGTTGGAGAGAAAAGTCCAAGTTTTCTGGAGACAGTGGCTCTTCTCTGCAATTGCACGATGAGTTTCTAGGCACTGAACACAAGTATCCATAACTTGTAAAAATGCAGATGATCATTAGTTCATGCTCATGTCTTCCCTTGATCCTAGCCCAGTTATCAGTACCACTGGATTGTTATCTGGAAAATTTTCGTTTGTTATTTGAGGCACAAATAATTTAGCAGTCTACATAGAATAGTTTTCCGAGTTAAGGTTTCTTTTGCCTTGATAAAACCTGAATAACAAAAGCTACTTGGATAAGAAGAGGTATATTTCACCTTATAGCTCAAAATCCAATGGTGATGTGATCCAGGCAAGGACTCAGGGCAGGAACCTCAACACATGAACTGCAGCAGAGACCATAGATGTGTGATGCTTACTGATCTGCCTCTACTGATTTACTCAGCTTGCTTTATTACACATCTCAGGACCACCTCCCCATGGGCGGCACCACTCACAGTGTGCTGGGCCTGTGCACATTAATCACTAAAATAATTATATGCTTTACTACAGGGCAGACTTTGGAGGGATTTTCTCAGTAGTGGATTCCCCCTGTCATATGTATCTCTAGCTTGTGTCAAGTTGATAAAGAAACCAATCAGGACACAGCCACCTTTGTTTCCATTGCTTGTCCTGGCATATAATAAAATATTTTATGTTTTTGCTGTGTTTCTACTGGAATATGTGCTCTACCTTTTGTAGTATTGTAGCAACTTATATAAGAGATTTTCAAATTAGAGTTCAAAATTAATTACAGAGGGAGATCCACAGGCAGCTGGCCTACCTGGAGCACTTCGGAGACAGAGGCCAGTGGATCTATGTGAATTCAAGGCCAGGCTGATCTAACAAAAAAGTTTCAGGACAGCCAGGACCACACAGAGAACCCCTGTCTTGAAAAATACAAACAAAACAAAACTAAATTTCTGTACTTTTCCAATAGATTTTTAATAGATTTTGCAGTCTAATTTTGTTCATAAATCATACTTAGAGACATATTTACTTCTCATTACAATCCTCTTCATATTTAGTCATCTTGTCTATACTTTCTTACACTCTATCACAATAGTTGACATTTTACCAAGATTTCTTTTAATGGTGTCATGAGTGCATGTTACTCTATTTGTGGTTTTTATTGTGCTTGTGTTGCCTTTTTAACTTCAGCTTCTAATGAGCGGTTTATTTGAATGCTGTCTCATGTTCATTAAAGATCACTGACCAGAGAGCGGGACGTCCGTCTTCGGGTCGTAGCGATCGAGGTGTTGGTCACCCGGGAGCGAAATAAAAATGGGTGATGTTGAGAAAGGCAAGAAGATTTTTGTTCAGAAGCGTGCCCAGTGCCACACTGTGGAAAAGGGAGGCAAGCATAAGACTGGACCAAATCTCCATGGTTTGTTTGGGAGGAAGACTGGTCAGGCGGCTGGATTCTCGTACACAGAT
>CABHPH010162968.1:8887-19001 GCA_902168325.1 Peromyscus nudipes | reverse complement strand
AAGATTCTCATTGGGTACCTGCTTGATTTCTCTGTGTTCAATAACATACGTAAGTGGGGTCTTCAGCAATAGGATCTTACTATTGGGTTAAGGATAGCAATCAATAATAGCCTTTGAAATAATCTGTGATGTTTGAGGAGATCTATAGGAATTCTTTTGACCAATGACTCAACATGATGTCATCCATTCCTGGCACTCAAGGTGACATGTTACTTGGTGACATAAAATGTCTTGTTGGGACATTGTCTCCTCCATTATACTGTGACTCCATTTAAATTCCTCTCATGTGTGTATATATTTTAGGGTGCTTCTATGGTAGTAAGTTTGTGTATGGCTTTTCAAATGGCCTTTAGTGTTAGATGTCCCTCCCCTTATTCCCTCCCTTACCTTGTCCTCCCATCCCCCTCCACATTAAATTCTCCTATTCTAGTTTTCCACTTATCTATTTAGAAACTATACTCTTATTTCTCCTTCCTTGAAAGGTCCTCTCATCACCTCTGGTCCCTTACTAGCTGCCTAATGTCTGTTGTTATTCAGATTGAGCACTCATGACTAAAACTTAAAGCCAGCATCCCCATGTAGAAGAAAGCATGCACCGTCTTTTGTTGTTTGGGTTAACTCAGTTGAAAAACTGCTTCTACATGCATTCATTAACCTGAAAATTCATTTTTTTCTTAACACCTGAATAATGTTTCATTGTGTAAATGTATCAAATTTCCAGTATCTCTTTACCAGATGATGGACACAGAGGCTGTTTTCAATTTCAGGTGTTATGAACAGAGAAGCAGTGAACATGGGTCACCAAGTGTCTCTGTAGTAATATGTAGAGCTCTTTGGGTCTGTAACCAAGACATTCTAGCTGGATCTTATAGTAGATCAATTGTCAGTTTTGTTATGGTGCTGGATTCTGGCAGAGGCAAATGTCTTGGTTGGTCATGTTTGTACTTTCTGCACTGGGATATAGGCATATGGAATAATCATATCTGAAAAAGTTTCTTGGTGTAAATATGTGGTCTTGTCTTCATTGGGTGGGCGTTCTGTTTTGTTGTTGTTGTTGTTGTTGTTGTTTTTGGCTGCTGTTGCCAACTCTGATCCTAGCCACTTGTGGCCAATGTGTGTGGGCCCTGAGTTCCAGCCTACTGTGAGAGCTGTTCTGAAGGTCAGCAGATACTTACACAGGAACAGAGGTTGGCTAGAAGGAAATACTGACAGTGTGGGTGGAAAGAGCTCTGAGTTCTTGGGGTCATTAACAAAAGACTGGGTCCCCATGGGGGTGGAGAAAGACTTGGTGAGTGGGGTGGCACATGTGACAGGCTGCAGCAGGACTGAGGGTAAGTCTAGAGAGACCAGAATGGAGGACAGGAAGGAGGATGACGGACCCCTACCTGAGTACTAGCCTAGTGTGGCAACTGTGGGTCCCTGCTAGAGAGAGTGTGTGGGTCAGCAGAGTCACAAAGGATTGCAGATGGGTTAGAAGGAACCACAGAAAGGGCCAACAGGAAGAACTAGGGGCACACTGAGTCTGTACTAAGAACCAAACTAGACTTTTTATGCATTACTTTGTAAGATGTTTAAAAACACCCATATTGCTGATGAGTACTATCCTTTATGAAATAAGACTAAATGAAGAACTAATGAATATAAATTATGGAAACACAATGGAAATAAAGACCTGTGATAGGGCAGATACAGCAACTACTAAACACAGCCTATTATCTCTAGGGCTGTAAAATATCTTGGAACCTAGCAGATCTAGAAGTAGGCAAATACTCCAAGAGACAGTTTCTATAGATACTGATGCACAAGGCTGGGCTCCACCATCTGTGTCTCAGCAGTGTTCCTAGGGACAACCTCTTGCCAAATTCAATAACACTGAGTTACCCCGGAGTTTAAGTGACATTTCAGATCAGAGTACTCATGAAGAGTCACAAGGGCCATTTCATATCACAAGAATCCTGTCTTTTACTGCAAATATAGCCAAAGTCCCCAGTCAAGACTCCTGAGCCATTACATCACCACAGAGAGGTATCCATCTGTCCTGCCTGGATTTATGACAAGTTGGCACAAGCTAGAGTCATCAGAGAAGGAGCCTCAGTTGAGGAAATGCCTTCATAAAATTCAATTATAAGGCATTCTCTTAGTAATATATCAATGTGGGAGGGCCCAGGAACTGTGAGCAGGCCTACCCCTGGGCTGATGATCCTGGCTTCTATAAGAACAAGGCTGAGCAAGCTATGATGAGCAAGCCAATAAACAGCACCCCTCCATGGCCTTTGCCATCAGCTCCTGCCTCCAGGTTCCTGCCCTGTTTGAGTTCCTGTTCTGATTCCTTCAGTGGTGAACAGTGATGTAGAAGTACAAGCCAATTAAACCCTTTCCTCCCCAACTTGTTTGTTGGTCATGGTGTTTCTTCACAGCAATAGAATGGTCACTCATTATGTGTATTTTTTTCGTCTGTTTTTGCTTTGTTTTGAGGTTGAGTCTTTTATAGCCCAGGGTAGCCTCAAATATACTATCTACCTGATGATGACCTTGAACTACTGATGTTTCCACCTCTCAAGAGATGACACTGTAAGCATGCATCACCACACCAAGTTTATTGATTTTTTTTAACCTTAGAAGTAACATAGGTTTTTATAACGTTTTTTAGAAACATGCTTTTAAATTAGAATCAGTACTTATCTTATGTGCCAGATAATGACTGATGATGGATTCATTTGGTGGATGATAGGTTATGTTCTCACTGTGATGATGAAGATGTAAAAACGTAAAGAATATAAGGTTTTCTAAGACAAATTTTCCTTTTTTGGTAAAAGAAATTTGATTGATTGCCTCTCATAATTATCATAGATGAGATGAGCTAACATGCAGTACTTAATAACATTACCTTGGAGCTTAGACCCTTTTACTTACAATTTGGTTTGTTGCTATGTTGTGGACTTTAAAAGAAATTTAACCATTGCTTATTTACAGCAAAACAGAAACCAAATAGAAAAAAGACGTCATTAGATACTGTATACAAGAAGTTCCTTTCTTATATTTGTAATTTTATTTTTAAAATATGACAATTCTATATATGTATACGATGCATTTCAGCCATTCTCACTCCCTCCCACCTTTCTGTTTAATCTTCCAACTCCTTCAAATGCCCCTTTTTACAAGTCCCTTTCATACATCCATATCTTTGCATTTGGTCTTGTGACCCAAAGAGTTTAACCAGAGCTGTCTGTGTGACTCTGGGTTTTAGAAATCCACTGGAGCCTAGCTGACTCTCCTGTGAGTATATGTGTGAAATCACTGACTGCCTCTCTCCCATAATCTACCAGTAGCAATAGTTCAGCAGAGTGGAATATGGTCTTGTTGAGTCCCTCTCTGAACCTTGCTGTGCTGATGAGGGACCCAGTCTTGTGCAGGTAACTGTAGATGTTGTGAGACAGATCATGGTTGCAATGGCTGTGTGTGTGTCACACCCACAATAAAGCATTTCCAGCCCTTCTAATCTTGTGGCTCCTGTACTCTTTCCACTCATCTTCCACACTGTCCTAAGCTTTAGAGGAGATGGTATACATGTCCTGTTTAGGGTTAAGCACTCAAGTGTCACTTACTCTGTTACCTGGAGCAGCCATGAGCCTCTGCATTCACCACATTTCATTACAGAGGGAATCATTTCTGGGTAATGCTGATTATAGCATTTGTCCATGAGTATAAATATAAATACTTAGAAGACAGTTTGCAATCACATCTCTTTAAACAACTGTAGAAAATTTCCACCAAAGAACCTGAGACCTCTGTAGCTTGAAGTTTTTCTGTGTTCTGTCCAGTCCTGCAGCCCCTCAGACCCAAATAAACACACAGAGGCTTATATTATTTATAACTGTATGGTCTATGGCAGGCCTCTTGCTAACTAGCTCTTATATCTTAAATTAACCCATTTCTATAAATCTATACCTTGCCACATGGCTTGTGGCTTACTGGTACTTTACATCTTGCTTCTCCTGGTGGTGGCTGGCAGTGTCTCTTCTCCACCTTCTTCCTGTCTCTCTATTGGCCAATCCGTGTTTTATTTATCAACCAATCAGAGCAACATATATCCACAGCACACAGAATGACATTCCACAGCACTTCTCCTTTTCTGTCTAATCAACAGGGAAGGTTTTAACTTTAACACAGTAAAATTACATATAATAGAACAGTTATCATGCAAGAATTACAGTTCCAATATCTAGTCTATTTGTATTTAGCAAAATTAAAGAAAAACCTTACAGGAACTGCCAAATGTTCATGTACAAGCTAACTGGACTCCAGTGGAAATGATAGATTTAAAGAGATTTAAAGAAGCTATGGTATCATATGGCATGCATTCTCCATTTGTAAAGCAGATGTTAAACTCGTGATCAACTTGTAATAGAATTATCCCTCAGGACTGGAATAGTCTGTGAGGCTGCATTCTCTGAGCCAGTTGCTTTGAAGCTGATTTTGGGTGTTGGATGATATGGGCCATGGTGTCACTGGAGAGCTTTCAGGGGGTCTTGGCTGATGAAACCATATTAGCCTGGAAGCAATCCACAGGTTCTCATCTTCTGTGCAACCAAAAGCAGAACCTCTTTCCCAAAGCAACATATCCTTAGACAAAAATTTTGAAGTCAAGATACATTTAAAATACACATATTGGTTTAACTCAGCAGCCTTTACAATCAAATGTCTTTCTGCAGTTAAAAATCCCAAAGACAATATAATCTAGACTCTCTGTGTGATTTCCATCTTTATGTGGTTTATTTTTATACTACTTTTACTTTATCTTTAAAGACTTTATTTTTTTAAAACTTTCTATTTCTTTATATAACTGTCTATATACCTTTTCCTCTCTCTTTTAAGCCTACACACATTTTTACACACACTGTAAACTGTTTAGGGTTTATCCCATCTGAATCTGTCTTATTGTGAATCTATTGCTTTAAACTGCAGAGTGGTTAGGACAGAGAAGCAGCAGCCTTGGCTGCTGACTCCACCCACCTCAGCTTTTCAACATGACAGTAGTACATTTACTGCCAGCCCTGGGGAAATCATGCTCATGGATGACTCTGTGAAGCAGTAGTTTGTGGTGGTATTGTGTTCCCCAAAATATTGTGCACTCTAATAAACTTATCTGGGGTCAGAGAACAGAACAGCCACAATATTAAACATAGATGTTAGGTAGTGGTAGCACATGCCTTTAATCCTAGCATTCCAAAGGCAGAGATCCTCTGGGTCTCTGTGAGTTCAAGGTCATGCTGGAAACAGCCAGGCATGGTGACTCACACCTTTAATCCCAGGAAGGATGGCTGGAAGCAGAAAGGTATTTAAGGCATGAGGACCAGGAATTAGGCTGGTTAAGCTTTTAGGCTTCTGAGCAGCAGTTCAGCTGAGATCTATTTGGATGAGGACTCAGAGGCTTCCAGTCTGAGGAAACAGGATCAGGTGAGGGACTGGCAAGGTGAGATGGCTTGTTCTGCTTCTCTGATCTTCCAGTATTCACCCCAATACCTGGCTTCAGGTTTGATTTTATTAATAAGACCATTTAATATTCATGCTACAGTGGTTCTATGCTTTCATCCAATAACATGTAGCCCAAAAACTTATTCTTTCTTTCCTTTTTCTTTGTGTGTGTGTGTGTGTGTGTGTGTGTCTGTGTCTGTGTCTGTGTGTGTGTGTATGTGGACTAGCAAAAGCTATATCCACCATGCACCATGTTGCATGGCTTGGAGACACCTCTGTGTACCGCAACAGGATTCCGCCATGCTGCACTCAAGTCCCCACACGCCTCAAACCCATCATAGTGTAGTTCAAGCTCAAAGGCCACAGCTGGCCTGAGAGACACACTAGGAAGCTGTTTTTGCTCAGTTTTAGAAATTTTGTGTTTTGGGTTTTTTTTTTTTTTTTTGGTTTTTTGAGACAGGGTTTCTTTGTGTAGCTTTTTGCCTTTCCTGGATCTCACTCTGTAGATCAGGCTGGCCTCGAACTCACAGAGATCCACCTGCCTCTCCCTCCCGAGTACTAGGATTAAAGGCATGAGCCACCACCGCCTGGCTAGAATCTGTTTTTAAAGTTTTCTCAGGTTTTCTGTGGAAATTCTTGATTCACATTGGGCAGCCAAATGTAGCTTGAAGTTTTCCTGTGTCCCACCTGGTCCTGCAGCTGGTAAGACCCAAATAAATACACAGAAGCTTATATTATTTATAACTGTATGGTCTATGGCAGGCCTCTTACTAGCTAGCTCTTATATCTTAAATTAACCCATTTCTATAAATCTATACCTTGCCACATGGCTTGTGGCTTACCGGTACTTTACATCGTGCTTCTGGCAGCAGCTAGCAGCACCTCCTCTCTGCCTTCTTCCTGTCTCTCTACTGGCCAATCAGTGTTTTATCAAACAATCAGAGCAACACAGCAGACCCCAATTGTTTTTTTGTTTTGTTTTGTTTTTTGGGTTTTTTTGTTTGTTTGTTTGTTTTTTGTTTTGGCTAGATTTACAGGGAAAAAATTGCTGCTATAGAAACCAGCCTTCAGCATGCCAGGAATTGAAGGGAAGCCACCCCAGGAAATGAAGGACTAATCACTCCATTGACTTTTCTATCCGAGAGTGTAAACCTTAATTCTCTTGGTCCAGTCAAAAGGGAATCACACACACACACACACACACACACACACACACACACACACACACAATCTCCAACATGTCAGGTTCTCACCTAGGGTGTTGATGGGTGGCAAGCCTTCAGCAGGTCAGAGAAACTGAAGAGGAGATGCAGAGCAGGTGAACTACTGGACAGACAGACAAACAGACACACTAGGACTTATCTGAAGGTCAAAGCCTAGATCTTCATTTTATTATTGTTTCCATTGCTATTGGTGAAGTTATTAAGGCCACTCCATGTAGTTAAAAGGGAGGTTTATTTTGTTGGGTAACTTAGAAGTGAATGGATAGTTTACAGAGTCTGAGAAAGGCGTGGCACAGTCCAGCGGTGTTCTCTGGAGAACTCTGCTCAGTCTACCTCCAGCGTCCAGGGTCCAAGAACTAAGAGAGCCTGTGCATCTGGATCCCGGGTCTTCAGGGTCCTCTCTCAGCCCCGCCTTGTAGGCGTGACCGTTACCGAAGCCTCAGTAGGGGTTGGAGCTTCCAGGTCAAAGCTGGAATGGCTACCCACTACACATTGCTTATTCTATTATATCCTTTTTCTGTTCTGTTCTGTTCTTCTACCCTGACGTTTCCCTTCTTTCTCTTTCCTGATGACTTCCTTCCCACTACTTCCTGAAGCCTTACTTCTCACTGCTTCCTGATGACTTCCTTCTCACTACTTCCTGATGTCTTCCTTCTAAATTCTGTATTTTTTCCCTTACAGCTTATATACCCCAGCAGACTCTTTCAAGAAAAATAAAAATTACAATGTAGTTACAGTCTATTTTTAAGTGAATGGTTACAATGAACACAAGTAAAAAAAAAAAAAAAGCATGTTTCCCATTTCCCTTACATGATTAAACATTTTATGTATTACAAGTGAAAAGCAAATTGTCCCCAAGCACCCACATATTTAAACATTTATCTTTTAAAATTCTCATATATCAGGAGCCTTTCAGCCATAACTGCTAACACAGACAGTAGCTTTTACAATTGCCATAAAAACAGATAACTAGTTTCACTTTTCATATTTTAGAGTTTGCCCAATTATTTTAACTACCATCCAATTCTTTGTTTTCTAGTTACATGAAGTATTATTTAAAGCTTTGTTTTAGCTATTGACCCGTCCAGCAGGTCCAATTATTCGTGGGTCTCGAGCCAGGAATCACCTGAAAGCTAATGGGGGTGAGAAAGAAAGGAAGCCTTGCACATATAATGAATGACAAGAGTCAGTCTGAGTCGCGTCAAGGCTTCGTTTATTAACTGAATGCTGATGCTTTTATACAAGGCTTTAGGTAGGGGAGGGGGAGCAGAAAGGGGAGAGTGGAAGATTTTCAGAAGAAGTCAGAGTGAGAAGGCGGGGAAGGAGGCGAGGTGATTGAAGGAGGGAGGCGAGGTGTCTTTGGTCCAAGGCTCTGCAGCTGGCCGATTACTGTTCAAGGCTATATCTAAAAGTATACTTCTTAGTTAGGCCAAGGCCATCCTGCCTTGGCAAGTCTCTTAGCAGAAATTCAAAGCACAATAGATTAATTCACACAGGCCTGGGTCAGTCTCTGACAAGCTATGATGCACTCCAAACTCCATGAACACATTTTCCAATATCGAAAAGATCTTGAGCTAATTCCTCCGACTCGATTGTTTTCCTTAATCATTCACCTAAACCACAGTCTACAGGCTCCTCAAGAGAAACTCATAAGACCCAGCTGATGACACTTCCTTGGTCCTATTTTCTATGCTCTGCAGTCCCAATTCATCAGGGGCGAGGACAACACTATATCTTATGTTTACCTATAATAAATTTCCCACTAAACTAACCTCTATCATAATCCCTTACTACATGTGTTAAAAACCCTCAATCATCAAAATTCTATTTAAACTACCACTATTATTGTATAAAATCATTACTTCAGTTAAACAGTACAGGTCTGGAGGAAATCATCTTCATAATAATCCACAGTTAAAATGCCCAGTAGAACAGGAAATTTCCATGAGATAATCACATTACATTCAAGGCAGTGGAGATCCCCCACCCCCATTCACACCATGCCAGATACCAGAGAAATACAGCAGCAGCAAACATGTAAAGGCACAGCACTAGCAAGAGACATTCTGAAGCCAAAGCCCTCAGGGCCTTTCCTATCCAAGATTCACCCATCAGTGCCTTGCATTCTGGTGGGCCAAACTCCTGAATTCAAGTGATACCTGATGTTCCACTGACATGGCCACCAGCAAAGTTTTTATTTTTTTTAATGTCAGATTAATTCAAAGAAAGTGGAAGAGTGATTTAAAAATGTCTCTTTTTCTTAAGAGCTAATAATTGCACATAGGTAATTGATAAGAAGATAATCATTATACAAGCTAAGGCCATGTGATTCTTCCAGAAACTCCATGTTGAGAGGGAGACATCATGGGGATAGCGAGAAACCCGGTGCTAGGGAAGTTCCCAGGAATCCCCAGGGAGGACCCTAACTTAAACTACTAGAAATAGTGGAGAGGGTGCCTGAACTGAACTGGCTTGCCCCAGAGATCAGATTGGTGAATACCCTAACTCTTATCACAGAACTTTTCTTCAATTACTGATGGAAGCAGATGCAGAGATCTACAGCCAGGCACCAGGCAGAGCTCCAGGAGTTCAGTCAGGGAGAGAGAAGAGGGATTCTATGAGCAAGTGCATCAGGATCACAATGGGGAAACCTGCAGAGACCACTAAACCAAACTAGTGGGAACTCATGAAAGTTGGGTCAAAGGCTGTGGAGGTGGGATCAGAATCCAACTCTGGTGCAGGAGTGGGCTTTTTGGAGCCCACTACCTATGATGGGACAGCCTTGAGGGGGAAGGGCTTGGACTTGCCTCTACTGGATGTGCCTCCTCATGGGAGACCTTGCCTTCTTGTGGGGAGGAGTTGGGTGTGGATTGGGAGGGAGAGGTGGGGGGAAGGGAGGAGGGAAGAGGGAGATCTTTGATTGGTGTGTAAAATGAGTGGAAAATTTTTCTTAATAAAAAAATAAAATAATAAATAAGTAATACCAAAAAATAATGTCAAATTAATTCAAGGAAAGTAGAAGAGTGATTTAAAAATGTCTCTTTTACTTAAGAGCTAATAACCGTACATAGGTAATTGATAAGAAGATAATCGTTATACAAGCTAAGGCCACATGATTCTTCCAGAAGCCCCATGATGAGCGATCAATGCCCTGGAACATCAAAAATTCTTCACCAGTACATCTGTAATTCAACACACACAAAAATAATGTCAGAGATTATTCAGTACATTCACTGTTGCTTCTTTTTAAAAACTCATAGTTTCAACACATCATTTAAAATTCCTCTTTATATTCAATTGATGGTAGTAAGTAATGAAGTACTTATAATTTTGTTATATATTATGTCAATCTAACCTACCATCCCTGTATGTCTCCATCTCTGTGTGTCTTCATCTCTCTGTGTCTCCATCTCTGT
>CABHPH010162967.1:20563-47867 GCA_902168325.1 Peromyscus nudipes | reverse complement strand
GGAGCAGGAAGAGGGATGAAAGGAGGATATGTGGTTGGTATATAAAATGAATAAAAAAAAGACATGAGCTAAAGGCATATGAGCATGTATGTTTCCAGAATTTAAATTTATTTTAAATTTCTACAAACATGCTTTTGGCATTGCAAAGCCATCATTTACTACTTTGACGAACATCCAAAGCACCTTTAAGAGACCCACCCTCTATTGTAATTTTTTGAACTTCGTAGCATATGAGCTCTGGTTTCACTAGTTTTGGAAGCAATATTGAATCTGTCTCAGGCTGACGAAATGGGTTTTTAGATGCAGGTTAGCTACACTTTGTTCTTATTAATAGAAATAGCTGCTAGGATGTTTAGAATCTATTGAATTTTGTGGCTACAACAACTTTCCCCCAATGGTTTATACCTTCTTAAAATTCAGTTTATTTAATTCATCACTAATATCTTTCCACTGTCACTTCCTAAACATATCTTGAGTTTATCAGTTTCTCTCTGTGTATAGTAGTTCTGACCTTGTTTCTCAAAGTTTCTTTTTTCTAAATCTTTAAGATACTTTTTAATATTTATGTACACTGTTTTTTGTTGTTGTTGTTTACCTGTATGCTTGTGTGAGAGTGTCAGATGCCCTGGAGCTGGAGTTATAGACCATTGTGAGTTGCTATGTAAGTAGTGGGAATGGAGTCTGGGTCCTCTGAAGAGTAGCCAGTGCTTTTAACCACGGAGCCATCAACTCTCCAGCCCCTGTTTCTCACATATCTTAGACAGTAAAAATGGCCCCCTACGCTTAATTTAGCTAACATTAATTGTTCTCACTTTACAATGTATTGTCCTTGACTTCCTAATAAAAATCACCCTCTGTTTCTGTACTTAACCTTTCTGTAGGATTTAACATCGCCCTTCCCCAATGTCTGAAGTTCCTAGTCTCACAATCCCTGAGGTCCTTTAACCCAGTCTCATACATTGGCTCAACCTAGTTTTTACCATGGTCTTCTCAAGGTAAGAGAGTTCACATATGATGTCTGTCAGCCTTCAAATCCTGCTTTTCTCCTCATATCCTTCCATTGTTACCTAAGTTCTTTGAAGAAATCAAAAATCTTACCAGTGTTTGTCCAGTGAAATTTTTGTCTTCTTCATGGTACTTGTTACATTGTTGGGTAATTATCTAATTTGCCATTGTAGTGGATGGGGATAGATCTTGATGCTTCTGCAGAACCTAAAGCTCTCATCACTTTCTTGCAACCACAATATAGAGAATAAATTTCCTAAGAATAAAGTTTGATTTAATTTCAATTATAGAAAACCAAAGAGTGTATTAATTTTAAACACCTAATTCGAGATGACAAAACTCTCTCTGCTAAACTTATTTAATCTGACACCTTTCTTCTTCCTGTTAACAAAGACAAAATCATTTCCTACATGTGTCCAGGAAGAAGCGAGCATATAAAGCCTAAACTCTCTTTGACAGAGATAATTCTGTTTCAGGGGAAGGCCTTTTTACTCTCAGCATTGTTAACACTCCCTTTTGGAACAGTAGGATTTATTTCATATAGACTCAGACATGGTAGAAGCTTGTTTTTCTCTTACAGAACGATCTAACGTGCTGTCTGAGGGTTCACAGCAAATGTCTACACACTCAAGGACTCTGTCTGCTGCATCCTGAGCTGTCTTATTCCCTGGGTCTTCTGCCCTCTTCACTTCATGGCAGAAGGAGAAGTTACACAGATAATACACCACAGAGATAAAAAGCCTTGGCCCTCAAGGACATACACCACTTTGCCCTGTTGTCTGCTGACAATAACCATTCACAGTGTCAGACCCAAAGAGGACCCTGTCTGCGTGCAGGCACCCTCCGATGACACTGCCATTCAGGCCAGGCACGAAGTCATGTCAAAGGGCCCATTTTAGCATTCCCAATCCACGTTTTAGAAAGCTCGGGCTAACCCAGAAGCCATCTCTCAGTTCCACCTCTGAAATGTCTATCAACCTCACCTATCTCTTCCTACTTTTACTGCCATTGGGTCTAGCCAGCATCACTCCTCTGCTGGGCTCTCTCTAGCACCTCTCTCTATGCTCACCCTTGCTCTTGTCTTCATGGTTCCCTGTTGGGGTCCACAGAGGTTTCCTAGTGAGATCTGAGCTTGATTCACACAGCAGGGCTGCATTAGTGGATGGCTTGATCATGTGCATGACTACCAGGCAACTGGAATGTTCTGCACTTGGCTGTGCTGGGGGAAAGTCTTTTGCTCCACCCTTGGCATTCCTTTAAAAGCCCTTTAGAAGAGACAGAAGGGGCTGGTGGGTTTTGACCCAGGCCCTCCCAAGGCTATCCTGTGTTTCTGTCTGTCTCTCTCTATATATATTTCCATCTAAGTCTCTTATCCCTCACTCCTCAGGAGTCCCTGGGGTAAATAAATGTGGGAGCTGGTCACCCACAATTTCCAACACTGGGCAATTGAACGTTTCTCAAATGTAGGTAACTCTGTTGTTTCCTGGCATTGAGTCTGTTTAAGTTTGGGATTGAAAGTCAAAAAAAAACCGTAAAGTACTTAAGATCCCAGAGGGTCGTATGGGCTCCAGTTTCATCCTGCTCTCATCTCTGCTCCTATGTGGCTTCTGACTGTAGCTTCTGCCTGCCCATCTTCAGTTCACCCTAACCTGATTCCATGTGCTGACTTCAGACAGGCCTCGGCCTCTGTCCTTCCGGAATATTTTGTGCCACTGGGTATTTTTCATAACGTACTTCTTTGACCCTTCTTTCTGAAGTAGATCCTCAACTCTCATTCTCTACCTCATCTCAAGTCCTTGTTTCTTTCTTATCATTGTTTTTAGTCCATTTCTTTGCTCACTTTCATCTGATGTCCTTTAAATATGTTCCCCAAAGGATCAAGTCTTGCTTAACTTGTTCACCTTTGTATATCTGATAAAAGGAACAGTACCTATCTTCTGGAAGATGCCTGATAAATATCTGTTAGCAAAGGAGAGAATGGGATATATATATACACAAATATATGAATGAGCTAAAGAAATAATGGTGTATATTTGTTTTTCCTGTGTGAGGAATCTTGAATATAAATACAGCTTTTAGAGGTATTAAAACAGCACTATACTCATTAGAGAGCTCAAATCTTTAAGCCAGCTTGCCTTTCTAAATATGAAACTCCTGTATCTGCATTGTAAGATCTCATAAAAAGTGATTCTTTTTTTCTTAACACAGTTTCCTCAAATGAAGAAGTATACATTACCTTATGATATTAGAGCTTAAATTAAATGAAATGTCATGCCAAGAGTCTAGCACAGTGTTTCTAATATGGAAGAGGCTTGGGGAAATGTTGTATTCTCAGAGAATATAGCCTACAATCTAGACCTTAGTGAGATACAGCAGCCACCAGGACATCTTAAGTCTTTTCTTGGTTTTGTGACTCAATTGCTCCTGGCCATTAAACCACTTTAAGCCTTTGCCTCTTCCTAGTTAGAAAACTAATTTATTTCTTCAGCTCGTGACCAAACTCACCTCTGTACTTAGGGTGATAAATGGGTAAAAAAGTAAATTGCTAACACTTTTGGCTAAGATTCTAGTCCAGTTCTCAAATATTGCAATCCATTATTTAAAATACTTTTAAACAAAGCAGTTTGAATTTCATCTTTTCTGACCTCTTATTTAGTATGCTAGTAAGTGTTGTGAGATCTAGAGAGCTATAGTCCTGCTGTATGGAACGCCTGTGTATGACTCTGGGGTTTGAGTTGATGGTTAGATCCTCACATGCAGTTGCTCTTCACATATTTCAAGACTTTTCAATGTCTTGTTTGATACTTGTTTGTTGTTTGTTTGCTTCTGAAGCGAGCAAGCCTTGTGTCTCTACCACAGGAATTGGGGGTGGGGAGCACTGGCCTGAGCTCAGCACAAGGAATGAGATCAGGGTGAGCTCAAGGTGGACAGGCAGGAGAGAACAGTGAAAAGCCATGTAGGACCGAGGAGAGACCAGGACCAGACTGGAGCTTTCAGGAGCCTTTGGGCTCTGATAAAGAGTTTAAGCTTTATTTAACTTTCAGGTCCAAACTTTAAACAGATGAGATGCCAGGAAACAGCAGACTTACCTACATGTTAAAAGCTTTCAGTCGCCCGGTGTTGAGAATCACGAAGAACAAAGAGGGCACAGAGAGAGAAGCTTGGGAGGGATTGAAGATAGCATGCGTTTCCATCTCCAAGACCAACTCTTTTCTGTTTTCCATTCAAATTAACTGTATAGCCTGGTAACTTTTCATCCAGAAACAAGCTTTTTATCTTTTGTCTTCACGTTTTCACACATGTTGACCTTAATCTAGTCATTCTCATTTATGTTCTCACTCCACCCCCACCCTCTCCGTCTCCTCCCCTTACCCATCTTTCTTTCCCTACATCTTTTGTGCATGAACTCAAAACGTGTGTGGTGGCATTGTATTTCAGGGCCAAAGAAGCTGGTATTCCTAATGATATTTCTAATGGCAACACTGTCCAGTCATTCATTCCTCTGGGCACCACTCTCCAGTTTGGATGCTCCAATAGGAAAAGACCACCACAGAACAACTCAGAGTAGACAGTCATGAAAACCTACTTTCACTTTTATTTTCTCTATGACGATATACCAAGTTTTAGTCTCCATAAGAAAAAACTTTAAAATTTTTTAATTTAAAATTTTCCTATTAGCTCCTATTAATCAAGAATTTTGCTGATCTTTTCACTAGCAAGCAGTTTTCTTGGTCTGATATGACTCAGTTATCAAAATGAGTGAAGTTCTCTCTTTAAAATTATGTTTACAAGTACACATTATACTAAAATCAAACAGCAGATGAGATTTTTATTTACTTTTTCACTAGAACTGGATGACAAATGAAGTTCTTTGTCCCTAATACAAATCTCAAAGAATAAAGCCTTGGCTCTATTTGCCCTCTGCCTCACCTGACTATTTTTGACAGCTGGTCGCTCTTTGAGTAAACACCTCTACACCTCTCTTAGTTTCCCTGGTTTTGGAACAGGTCATTACAGAGAAGTACTGTATCACTGAGATCTAAGCCCAGAAGAAGAAAGGTCTTTCCTGGCCAGAGGCATTGGTTTTACAGTGGAAACATGTGCCAATCACCATAAAGGAGCCATTTAGTTAGTATTTCTGAGAAAGAGGATCTTCTCACCCACCCGCTCACCCACCCACCCACCCCTTTTTTTCTAAAAACTGCAAAGCTAAGAAAGGCTGTATTTAGGGGCTTCTCTGGCAACCTTATATAAATGCTTAGTCTACAACTAAAGCATTTTAAATTGAAGCCAAGAGATATGGGAAATTATGGTACTTTGTGTATACCCACATCCAGTTGTATCTAGTGATGTCCCGAAATGGCTTATATTTAAGAAATGGATTAGGTTTTTTTTTGTTGTTGTTTTTGTTGAGTTAGAGTAAGCAGCACAGTTGCGTGATAGCCACAACATATGGGGGAAGACTTCCTCCCTCTAGGAAAGTCATGTATTTACTCTTTGAGGGATTTTTTTTTTTTGGCATTGGTCATAGGACCTCAAAGCACAAAAACTAAGCCGAGAGAAAGTCCACACTGACTGACCAGCATCTCACTCTCTAGAAGGGGAAAACAGACTGCTAAGCCAGCAAAGGGTGGTGTGATTGACGTGTAATGGTGTTGTGGCTTGAAGGAGGAAGTGATCAGGGATGCTTGAGTGAGTGGGTTGAGTGAGTAGAAGGTGCAGGGCACAGGAAAGAGGGTGGGGGCAGCAATTAGGGTCCAAGTGTGGTGGGTGGAGCAGGTGACAGAAAAGGCCATGAGACTATGTGGGAAGCAGGAAGCAAAGACCCTAAGGGTGACTCACCCACATTGGCAGGTCAGTGGGAGGAGAAGTGGAAATTTTCTCAGGCTCTTCCTGGAGCTTAGGGTGAGATTCATAATAGACAGTAGTCATGGATGAAGATAAAAAAATAAAATAAAATAAAATAAAATAATAAAACAATTTTCTTACGATTTCCTGTCTCTGCTACCAACTTGTTTCTATTTTCCATTAAAAAAGAGATTTTCTTTCTTTTGTCTTTGTGTTGTGATGTTTGAAGAAAATTTTGGTTGGTGTATTCATTCTCTTTCATATTCTCTCTCTCTCTCCGTCCCTCTCCTTTTCCTCCCTCTCTCCTCCCCAAGCTCCTTATTCTTTCCTTCCACACCAACGTTCTTGTTCTCTGCCTTTTGTCCATGTGCTCAGAATGTGTGTAAAATCCCAAAAGGGAGTGGGAAGTGGAGCTGAGATGGGCTGAACAGAATTGCTGAGAAGACGGGGTAAGGAAAGAATTCCTACACCTAAAACCCATGCAATTTTTAAGGCCAGTTCCCACCACAACGTTCTGTCCCTGTGGTCTCCCATCAATGCATGGCGTAGGAAGAGACATCTTGGCCCAGAAGATGTAAAGCAGTTGGTGGCGGGCTCATTGTAGCTCTCCGCAAACTTCTCTCTGCCTTCTGATGTGGGCGGAAATGATCTCAGCCTGCCATGCTCCCCTGGTCTCACCCTCTAGCTGGGTGGTGCAGCTGCAAAGCATGTGCTGTGAACCTTGCGAGCTCTCAATAAGAGACACAGATCCACAACTGTGGCAGCAGCTGAGGGACATGTGAAACCAGAAGCCTGGTGGCCTTAGCCATAGGAAAATGGGGTCTTCTATGTTACCAGAGAGAGCTTTCCTGGCCCCCAGTGCGAAGGACCTTGGAGCAGCAGGTTCAGTGTATTTATGTGTGTCCTTTAAGATGGAGTCAACAAGCCTCCACAGCGCTGCAGGGAGGGGTGAGAAGAACCCATGCTCACAGGAAGTCAGTGGTTCCCTTTTTAACAATACCTGCCCCCAGCTCACCCTCCTTCACCGCCCTTGATGGCTCTTTGTATTAAACAGGGAAACTGAACTGCTCTCTCCTATCCCGTCCCGTGGCTGGGATTTCCTTCCAGGAACCTGGAGGAGGTGGGGTTGCTGGAACAGGAAGGAGCAGACTGGCTTGCATAGCACCCAGAGAGGCTGAGTATCAAGTTCACAGCTGTATGGGCTTAGTTCAATGCCTGGGTTAGAGTTCCCCTGGGGGTTGTGGTGGAAGTGAGTTGCAGAAGTGTAATTCCTTCCGCATGGCAACAGCTCAAAGTTCACATGCATATTACAAGCGCATTAGGGCCAGCGGCTCCTCCCAAACAGGAAGGCCTCCTCCCCTACCCAGACTCACATGCATGCCATACAAGCCTCCCTACAACTCCAATAAGAGATTGGGTATGTTCAAGGTGATATGGTCATAGTCCCAGCTCCATACAGGATCATATTCATTTCAATGTACACGGCAGAATTTGAGAGCACCTGGAATGGGCTGAGAATCTGTGCTGTACATAGAGATATATGAGAAAAGACAGAGGCTTATCCTCATCCCGGGAGATTAGTTGTTTTTGTAATAGCAGCAAGTGATTTGAAAGAACAAAATGAGTGTGTGGAACTACATGGGGAAAGCGCATTTTCATCCTGGCCACCGTGCTAAAGCAATCTGTCCTGTTAGGTGTACACCTGTGTCACTGCTGAGCCATAGGAGTATGTTCCCTGAAGCCCACACTTGGTTGGTTTCACCAGTTGTTTCCTTGATGCATGAAAACCCAGCCCAATGACTGGAAAGATGGATCAGCAGTTTCTAATATTTACTGCTATTGGAGAGGACAGGGGTTCAGTTCTCAGCAACCACGTGGCAACTCACAACCACCTGTGAAACCGATGCCCTCTTCCGACCTCAACAGGCACCAGCCATGCTCACAATGTACGTACATAAATGCAGACAGAACACTCATGAAATAATAATAAATCATTTCTTTTTTAAAAAGTAAAGAGCCAGAGCCACATTTGCTCTGCTGCAAGGCAGTGGTCCTCAGGCTGGTAGTCCCTGATGGCAGCTGTAAATGGGAATATGCTTTTCCTGACAGAACTCACTCAGACCTGTAGCTCCTCCCCACATCTGGAGAGAAATAGCTCTTAGTTTACAGACAGTGGCATACTATCAAGAGGGTATAGACAAAGAAAATGAAGATAAAACTCTGTGAATCAAAGGTCACTTAAGGACTATATGACTTTGTTTTAAAAGAATTGAGCGACCCGATTGAAGTTAAAAGGATATTCCCCCTAGTTCTTGCAAACCGACTGTCTGAATAAGTCATCGACATGTAAAACAATACTGAGGGATTTGTTAGAGGTGTGTGGCACAGCTTGGGTACCCTTTATCTGAAATACCTGATGCCTGGAGGGTTTCAGATTTTCTGGAGCTTGAATTATTTGTATATACATAGTGGGGTTCTGGCCCTAGAGATTGGATTTAAGTATAAAGATGAAATCTATCTATATTTCATGTCCTCCTTTACATAGAGATGGGGGCGACCTGAATCAGTATCCTAGGGACTTACATTTTCACAACAGCTTGTCCTCTGAGGTGTGGTTCCATGTGAGGAACCACATCAGCACTCACAAAAGTTTGTGTTTTGGAACATTTCAAATTTCAAATTTTCAGATGCTCAACCTGGAATCGTAATTACATGTGGTGATGTGAGTATAGAAGCACAGAGGTTGAACACTTTAGGGATGAAGGAACAAGAGGGGTTTCAAATGTTTCAGAGGAGAAAGGCCAAAAAGACTGCATTAAGAAACTAATAAAGAGGCACCTCAACAAATATTAAAAATGCTATTCGCTGGTAAATGCAGATGCCGGTGTGGTGTGTGGATGGTCATTGTATGCTTCACTTTGCTCGTCTGTTGAAACAGTTGTTACAAAAACTTAAAAAAATAGTCAATGTAATAACCATGACATTTAACCTCGTAGAATGACCATATAGTGAAAGTCTTATAACCATTTGGTCTTTTACCCTCTGAAATACTGTATCATTCATTATTATTCAGGATGAATTATTTGTTACCATTAAGAATATACAACTAACACTCCATTAAGGAAAAGGACTCTGCCAAGTGTCTTCATGGGTGAACTCACTCATCTTCCTATGAAGTAGAAAAGTAAAATGATGTATGGAGAAAGGAAATTATCTAAAGCCCATACTATAAGATCATAGTTAAGTAAGAGTACATCTGTATGTTTGTGTGAGAGAGCAAATACAAATGTGTGCATAGAGAGATGTCCACAGTATGTCCCTACACCATACACCGAGTCTGAATACAAGGTTATCAAATAATATGTTATTAGCTTTGTCATCACTGTGACCAAAATACTAGATAGAAACAACTTAAATCAAGGAAGAATTGGTCTTGCTTATAGCTTCAGAAGATTGATTTCAACATGGTAGAGACAAGGAGGCCAGGTGGTAGATAAAGGATGGCCCAGTCATTCTCCTAGTTTTCTCCTCTATCCCCATTAATTGCTCCAAGCTCTTGCAAGGGTGTCACCTACATTTAGGGTGGGTCTTCCACCAAGGCTAATCTTCTCTGGAAACATTCTCATATCCCCCACAAACACACCCAGAGATATGACTCAACAATTTTCTAGGTGACTCTAAATACAGTCAAGTTGACAGTAAAGATTAACCATGACAGGACAGATGATTGTCTTCTTTGTTTTGTCTAGTATTTTTTATAGGGCATGATATAATTTTATATTAAAATGTGTAATGTAGGAAGTAAGTCATATATTAACTTGAATCCTGCCCAGTTTGAGAAACAAATAAACATGATGCTGACTAGAAACATAGTAAAGATGACTGATAATTTCACAAGAAAAAAATGCAAGGACTCTGGCTACTAAGTAGCACCAGTTACAGTAAGTGTTCAGGTTGAAATAAAAACATTTGAGCTTGAATTCAGTTTCCAAATAAAGACACTTTTATTCCTTGTCAGTTTTCTGTTTTCTATCTCTCTCTGTTGCTGTGGATTTCTCTCTCTCTCTCTCTCTCTCTCTCTCTCTCTCTCTCTCTCTCTCTCATTTTTAGTTCTATACCTCCCTCTACCATGCACAATATCTCAGATTCAGCTCCAATTCAACTTCGTGTTCTGGTAAGCATGGAAATGGTTGCTGAAATGATGCTACTGCAATCTGAAAGCTCTGAGGCCTGTATCAGTGCATTGCTGCTGGCAGCTCCTGTGATGCAAGCAGTTTCTGATGTAAAAGGATGGTGGTCCTTGACATAAATTTCAGCATCTTCAAGGGTGTCCATCAGCTGCCCTAGTGTGTTCATCTGTAGGTTTCAACAGCTGTGATAGAGATGAATAGTATGCATATGTCAGAGCAGGAAAGAAGGGAAATCAAAGATGGTGAATGGTAGTATGTGAATATAAATTCAGTTCTACACATGTGATATTACTCTCACTTCACAGGGGATTCCAAGAACTGTTTGAGAGCTTAGAGTTCACAAACGGCAGAAAGTGGATTGAGTAACTGAACCCACCCTTTCTAGATGGCATAGGAAAGATACTTTACATGCATTCTAACACCACAATTTTGTTTTAACACTAACTACCTGGAAATAACTTATGACTAGTTTAAATCATTCATGACAGGACTGCAAAATGGTCGTGATTTCTAAAATATTAATACAACATTATATATTACATGAAATTGATATAATGTCAAAAACAATGAAGTATATATATATATAAGATATCATTGATTGATGCACATATGCTTAAGCTGCAAATTTGTATTAACATCTACTCTATGTTAACTTATTGTGATACTCTTGTAATAATTATTTAGCAAAAATATACAATATTCACCAACATGAAAGATAATTAAGATAAATACTGAGAGAGATGTAGAACATTAATAATAAATAATAAGAGTACTGTGTGAATGCCTCCAATTGTCTGGTTCTTAGCTTCTGTATACTACAGATTCATAAACCTTCCACACAATTATTTCCTTGAGGAAGGAAAATCATCACCAAAAAGTGTAGAGCTATCTCACCGTAGAGCTGGGGAGGTGGATTTCAAAGCCATTATGTTAACTTATGGCTGCTATTTTGTTCATGCTCACATTGATGTGGCTGTATTATGGTTTGCATATAAAATGTCCCCTTCAGGCTCATGTGTCTGAACACTGGGTCACCAGCTGCTGGTGTCGATCTAGGAGTCAGTGGAACTTTTGAGAACATTGCTGTGTTACTTACATCTCTCACTGCTGTAACAGAATACGGAACACAGACAACTTCAATGGGAATGAGTTGTATTTGACTTTTGATTCAGAGACATACTTCAGGGGAGGCATGGTGCTTGGAGCACTGGTGATCTATTCTAGTTCCTACATGTGCCAACTAGGTCCTCTATTTAAAAGACTTCGCAGCCTTCTGAAACAACACCCTCAGCTAGAGACCAAACTGTGGGGGATCCTTCGCATTCTAACCAGAAGAGTGCCCTGACTAGTAGAACTAGCTGGAATAGGTAGTTTCAGTGTCTGGTTCCACCATGAGCTCTGATCCCTTTCTGCTGAGAGGAGAACAAGCCAGATGGCAGGCTCCAGCAGCCACCTGTCTCCTACCACAAGAGCCAGAAGCCAGAAGATATCTTTCAGCAAAATGTTGCTTCTGCCATGTTTTCCACTGTGACAAGAGAAGTAACTAAAGCAGGATGTTTTGATCTGGATTGGTTGACATTATTTAAAAATAAGAAAAATGAGCTGGGCCTGATGGTGCATGCCTATAATGGCAGCAGAGTAAGCAGAACTGAAGGGTCATGGGTTCAAGGCCAGCTTGAAATATACAGAGCGACACACACACACACACACACACACACACACACACACACACACCTGAAGGGTCATGGGTTCAAGGCCAGCTTGAAATATACAGAGCGACACACACACACACACACACACACACACACACACAGTCAGTGGGATTAGGAAGAAAGATTAATTAATGAATTTTAATTCATTAATTAATGCTATTTTCATATGTTTAGGGTCTCTTAAAACCTAGAGGCCCACATTCTTACACGACGGTGATAGGTTAAAGATGAGTAATTAATGGTCTTTTAATAAAGCATCAGTGAACTTTTCATTAAATATTACTGATATATAGTACACAGAAAATGCTAAGATCATATTTGATTAGGTAAATTTTTACGAAGTGAATGCAAAGTTAGATTTACTGTTTAAAAAAACTAAACAACAAACAAACAAACAAACAAACAAAAATACCCAAAACGAGTAGAAGAAAATCAACAGTTTCTGAGCCTCCTCCTCTGCAGTTGTACTATCTTCATCCAGGTCAGGAACTCCCAAGACCACTGCTGCTCTGATCTCTTGTACCATATGTGCTTTGTGCTTTTGAACGTTACATAAATAATTCACACTTTCTTGGCTTCTACCATAAACCCCTGTGTTGGGAGCTTCACTTTTTTTTTCTTTTATTTTTAATATTTATTTATTTATTTGGGTTCTGCCTAATGTATGTCTGTGTGAGGATGCCAGGTCTCCTGGAACAGGAGTTACATTTAGTTGTGAGCTGCCATGTGGGTGCTGGGAATTGAACCCGAGTCCTTTGGAAGAACAGCCATGATGCACCATCTCTTCAGCCTGAGAGACAACACTTATGGGTTCCAAAGATTTTATTAATTCACCATTAAGTAGATCACTGATCAACCAGGGCTTCAGGACAAGGACTCGGGAGCCTTGTTTCTCCTGACAGCCCCGAGCAGGGGCAGAAGTGGGGTTTATAATTCACAAACATTTATTGCCAAGTTACAGTTACAATTTTCACCAGTCGGGATTTGGAGATTAGGGACTTTCCTTGAATGTTCCATCATTGTCAACCAATATACATTGCAAGCCTTTCAGTCCAACCAATCAGATTCATTGGCTCTTTCTGTGTTTAGGAACAACCATAATGTTTCTAAAGAACTAAAGATGCATAATGACTATTTTGATGGCTTAGGGATGAGGTTAATCAGCCACTGGAAATTTCTCAGCTCCCCTAGGGCTTGGGGCCTGAACTTTATTTCACCCTGCAGGTAAAATGGAGTCTGAAGTCAAAATGGCAGTACTGAGGCCAAGGTGCTTTTGCCTGCCTCCTTCAGTGTGGCACATTGCTAATAATTTTCCCCTATGGAACCGCTTGGTTTCTTACACAGTCATACGTTTTGGTGAATACCAGCCCTCCATTTTAGTGCAATTGGAATGTCCTTTTTTAAAAAAAAAACCTTTTCTCTATGTCAGTAGCAATTTTTGTGTCCCGTTAACAAACTCATCGCCTGTCTGGCATTCATGAACTCTGCTCTGCTTTCTGCTTGGCTGTTTACTGTTGAACTTTTTCCCATTCACATCTACAGTCCGTCTAGAAATGATCTTAGTCTACAGAGTTGAGGTCAGGGGTTTTTCCACATGAATATCAAATTGAAAATCATCATGTATTTTAAAAATCATCCTTTGGGGCTGGATAGATGCCTTAGCAGTTAAGAGCCTTTTCTGCAGTTGCTGAGGACCTGGCTTCAGTTTCCAGCACCCTGTGGCCACTCAAAACTTTCATGCACTTCCAGTTTTGGGGAATCTAGTGCCCTCTTCTGTCCTCCATGGGCAAAAGACATGAACTCAGGACACTCACATAAATTCAGGCAAAACACTCATACCTATAAAACAAATAATTGTTTATTAAAAAAAATCCTTTGCTCTAGTAAGAGGTAGTGTCACATTACAGTGATCTCCACTGTCAACTTTATAGGACTGAGAAGAATCTAGGATATCAGTAAAGCATATCTCTGGGTGAGTCCTAACTAAACACAAAAGATTTGTTCTGAATGTTAGTGGCACCATCATATAGACTAGGGCCCAGATTGAATAAAGGGGGAGAAATGAAAGAGCCCACAAGGTCAATCATCCCCCTCTTCTACAAGGCCACCAAGATCTGAGTGGTTCAGCTCCACCATTCAGTCCTTTCTATAATAGTCTGCATCCTCAGAGCCAGAAGTATCTTTTTTTCTTTAATAGCATATACTAGCAAGTGTTTTATCATAGCAATAAGAAAAAAAATGTTGGCTCCTTTACTATAAAGTATGTGGCAGTTTGTTTGGGCTTTCTTTAAACTATACTCAGTAATCTGGTCGGTTTATCTGGCCATGCACCAATACTACACAGCCTTAATTACTAAATATTTGTGGGGGAAAAATCAATACATTAAAAATGCAAGCCCTCTAATATGACTGATCTTTTGGGAATACAGTGGCTGATCTTGATCCTTGCACTTCAGTATACATTTCAGAGATAGCTTGACATTTCTAAATGTATCTTCTGGGGTCTTGACTGAGAAGGCATTTGATAGGTAATCTTGAATACAAATCTTATCTTTATCTTTCAGATCACTCTTATAGTGTACACCTCAGTTTGCATTCATCTTTCTTAGGAATGCCTTGTGCTTCGATTGTAAACACCTTGGACATTCTTATTAGATGTATTCTTGAACTGTTAATGTTTTATTCTATAATAAATTGAATTATTTTAGATTCTCGTTTTCTATTTTGTACTTAATATAAATTAGTAAAATTGGATTTTTAAATTGATAACTGTAGTTTTCTACATATGTTGCCATATGTCTTACACTCAGCTTTCTTCTTTCATTTCTGTGTTTTGTTTTAGTGAACTAGGACCAGTCTCCAACACTTTATAGAAAAAATTCATTACTATTTCTTTTACAATCGCACCTGTAGTCCTATTTTGAATATCAGCTCCTCATCTGACTGTGAGACTTTCTTATCTTTGCAATTCACTATTTTTTAAATAATAAATGTTTATTTGTTCTAAATTTGTGGAAATGTGAACACATGATCTCTCTCTTTCTCTCTCTGTGTCTGTCTGTCTGTCTGTCTGTCTGTCTGTCTCTCTCTCTCTCTCTCTCTCTCTCTCTGTGTGTGTGTGTGTGTGTGTGTGTGTGTCTTTTATTTGAGGGTCAATTGAATTGGATATTTTTTAATACAAAATAGTATTTTCATTCTTGGATCAAAATCTAAAAGTCAACTTAGACATGATATATTTCATTCAGTATATTCTTTTTATATGTCTCAAACAGTTTTCTTACTGGTTTTACATTATTTTGAACGTTTCCCCCCTTGAAAATGAGAACATATAGGGGAGTAAGGCTACACAGCCTCTTACAATGAGAAGTGTTACTTCCTAGCTGTTTCTGGCACAAGTTTGTGTAAGACTACTGTTACTTCTCATACTAAGGCAGGGGGGAAATGCAGTATTTTCCTCGTCCTTCCAAAAGAGCATGGCTTCATGCTTCTATAACAAAGAAAAGATAAATAAAAGAAAATATATGTAATCAAAGTTTTATAATTCATGAGAGTCTTTACCCAGGGAAACTGTAGGGTTTTGTTGTTGTTGGCTACCTATGATGAAAAACACAGTTTAAATATTGAGCAGTGTGATCAAACAAAGGGATTGGACCTGTTGGTGATGGGGCTGATGTGAGCACCCAGTGACATCTTTTGGATGCTTCCTAGCTTCTCTGTAACAGGCCTTTCCTTTGGGTATAGGACACAACATCTGTCACACAAGGGTCTTATGACCTACTTTCAGGAGAAGTAGGTCAGGTAGTGATTTTCTAGGTTTTATGGCTGGTTTGGAGGGAGAAAGAGAGATGAGAGGTAGAAGAGAAGGGTGGAGAAGGTCAGAAGTATCTTGCTTTCTAGGCTCTCTTGTCTTCTTTAGCTCAAAAAATGCTCAGTGTGCCCGGGCACCATACTTTGATGTATTGTGTCCTGAGCCTCAACAACAGAAACTATCTGTGTCTAAGGAATGCTTAAGAGAAGAGGAGAGTAAAGATTTGCCATAAAAGAATCAATGTGTAAGTTTAAAAAAGAAGTTTTGGATTTTCAAATTCATATTGAGTCAGTTTTATGGTCCCATTCTTAATAATCATAATATAATCCAAATTTATGTATGCTGACATAAAATTACTCTTAATGTTCTGCTATCTTTTTGAAGTTTATATTATTTATAATTATGCTAATTTTAATCACTGGTAGTGATTTTCATATTTTTCCACTCTTTTGTAAGAGATTCATTAATCTTTTTAAAGAATCAGTTTTTAAGGAATCAACCTTTTTTCATTTCCTCACATATATTTAGTTTATGTATTATTGTTTCACATTTTGATCCTACATATATTATTTTCTAGCTTATACAATAACAAAGTTTCATTTGCAATTCTACCTGCATTTTCTTGAGTTAGAAACTTAGAGCACTGATTTAAACATGTGTTTTCTGAGACCGGCTGAACTCATCCTTCATCCCTGTTGTCATTAGAGCTTACTCATCTTCTGTATGTCCATTAAACTAAGATCAACATTCTATGTTCATAAGCTAATATGAAATAAACAACTCCCCATTCAAATCCAAGTGTGTCTTGTTTGAGGAGAAGAGAGAAGCAAGAAGCGAAAGGGTGGCAGAAGCAGAGATCCTCCATGTTGACATAAAATGGATCATGGAAGGGCTGATGGAGTTGATTGTTCCCAATGATGACAGGAAAGCAAAGAAAGACATTAACATTGAGTGATCCCTGCTTTTTACTAAGTGGAGAGCACCTATAGGTGCACACAAGAAAGGGAGAAACAGAGAGCTGTGTCCTTGTGGCCTTGGATAGCTCATCTCCAAAGCCAGTCTTTCCTCATCTGTAGAACAGCAGGCATGGGATAATTCTTTCTAGATTTCCTCTCTACTCAAATCAAAGTTTCAGAGAACAGATCATGTTCAGTATAATAAATATTGCTGATATTAAAAAGCAGTCTATTGACAAGGCAATGAATTTAGTATCTACTTTACCATTGTAATAATGACAGTGGGATCCAAAGCATAGATAGTTACCTGGAAGCAGTTCAAGTACTTCAGGTCCCCAGGCTCAGAGGGGCCTCTTTCTCCTTTTAATGTGAACCTACATACATGCATGAACACACACACACACACACACACACACACACACACACACACCACACACTTTGAAAACTTGACAGGCTTTGATAGGCACACAAGTTTTGTCTTTCTCAAATAACTGCGAGATACCGCTTTGAAATGTACACATAGCATTCCTATCAAGTTTTGCAAAAGGGAAGGAGCCTAAGTTTGTTTAAGGTTGCAAAAAAAGACAGTCATTTAACAGATATAGAGACTTCAACTGTCATAGTCGAGGTAAAATAAACTATGTGTGACTGCCTCTTCCTGAAGAACTATCTATTTATCTTAAAAACGTGAAATAGTTATATATATATTTGACTACAAAATAAGAGTAAGATTTTTTTCTACTTTTAAATTCTTAGCAAAATGTCCCTGATGTTTATCACAATTTGGTTCAATGCTTATTCATAACCAAAATGTATTCTTTTCTGTTAACTTTGTGGTGGGTGTTTCAGGCTTGGATGTGACTTTGTTTTTAAGTATATGTTCCTCACTTACTGGGATTCAATTCAGAACAACAGTCTGAGACTTCCAAGCATATTTCCCAATAAATATCTTCTTACCTATCCAGACTCCTCTGAGGTCTGTTCCAACATACCAGCTGCATCACTTGGCCAGAGGTACATTGCTCTGTGCAGGAGAGGAAAAAAGAGAAGAGGGAATCAAGTTTAAAACTACATTTGTCTTCACCTCCTTTGTTGATGATTCTCCTGTTAACTTCAGAACTGAGTAGGATCCCTCTTCTCACAGCATGACTGAGGGTGGATACTAGATTGCATTGTTCATGAATTTGAAACTGAAGCATAGATAGTTACCTGGAAGCAGTTCAAGTACTTCAGGTCCCCAGGCTCAGAGGGGCCTCTTTCAAGATCCTAGGAAGGGGTTTATGTGGTCTTGTCCTTATAAAATTTGCAAAAGTAGCATCCTCCTATATTCCTTTTGATAAAGCAGACTAATGGAACCATGAAAGCTTTAGGCTCCTGCTGTGGAAGAAAGTGAGAAGCAGAAAGGGAGCAGACCAAAGTGCAGGAACAGCTCCCGATTTACGTATGTTCGAAAGCCTGAATCTTTAGGCATGCTCCCCAAAACAGCCACAGTGGTTTCAAAACAAACAAACAAACAAACAAACAAACAAACTTTCTGTTTCAAAGTTATTATTAAGCAATCGGAAAATAAGTTGCTTAAATGACTGAATTCTTGACATCCAGCTAAAACTTTACTGTAAATACCTCACTAATACATCTATTTTTCTTCCACATAAAACTTTCACAAAATCAAATGATAGCTAAAATAAATTAATGGGACCATCACAATAGTACGGACAATTTTAAAAACAGAATGTTTTTGATAATAGTGAGTTCTAGGAACTAAGGATATAAGTTATAAATGAACAGTGTGAATATTCTCTTGCTATCATTTATTGAAGGCATTTCACAAAAACATATAAATTACCATTTATGTGCCATTTGTTTGTATGAATACATTGTGCTATGTGTTAGAAGGAGATGACAACATTTTTCCCACGTGTCCTTTTTGAAAAGCTTACAATTAAAATTACAGCATCCATTAAGCATAGCAACAGATAGATCAGGGTATGGTATGCACAGAGAGAGACAATAAAAGCTTTGGAGTATGTGCATATCTCCAAGGTGAAAAGTGAAATAGAGGATATTCTTTAGCCAGAAATTAGAGCTTTCCCTTGGTGAAGGTACGAGGCGTTCCCACATGGTTTACCTTTAGCAAAGGTAGAAGAGGGATTAGAATCCAGACTTAGACTGGCAAGGCATGGAATTTTCAGATGTAAGGGAGGATAAGTGATATGGGCTGGTTCTCCATGGCCCCATCCCTCTCTTCCAGTGGCCTGCATCTTTTACAGAGCCCCAGTCTGGGGTCGATCGGTTACTGCCGTTGCTTAAAACTTTACCCTCTTTCTTGTCTTCATCATATTTCTCCCTGAGGTTTCCCTCACTATTTCACAAAATGGATGTCACACAAGAGCTGAGAGACAACTGTAACCAAAAAGGAGGTTTCTTCCCCATTTTTAGACTCCAGTTGAGGAGGAGTCTCAGCCTATGCACGACATTATGTGCCGTCTGTAATTCCGTCTGGAGGAAGAGACTGCCCAGAGCCTGTTGGACAAGGGCTGCATCTAGACCCTAGGTATGTCAGCAGTCAGTAAAGCCTATTCAGATTAGCAACCCACTCCTGTTGAGCATGTGGTGGTGAAGAGGTAGAAGCTTGTTATGGGAGCGAAGGAAAGAAAACTCAGTGAACCATACTCCACTGTCTTTATCTTTGTTCCCTTCTGGAGCAAAAAAAAAGGTTAACTCTTTTTAAAGGTGTATTATTATTATTTTTATTTGTGTGTGTGTGTGTGTGTGTGTGTGTGTGTGTGTGTGTGTATTTGGGTACATGTGAAGGCCAGAAGGCCAGAAGAGGGCATCGGATCCCCTAGTTATAGGTGACTGTGAGTTGCCTGATCTCCCTGCTGGGAACTGAACTCAAGTCCTCTGCAAGAGCAGTGAGCACTCTTTAATTTACTGAGCCCTCTCTCTAGCACTGACTCCCAAATTTTCAAAGCAAGTGCCATTGATGTATTTCACAGGGTGTGGGATGCATATGGGACAGGAGGCATGAGGACTTTATGCAACTGAGGAGTGCGCCTCTCCCTGTAGAAATCAGACCATCGCTGTGTGTACATCCCTCACTGGCACAAAGCCTTTATGTACAAAGCGTGAGTGAAGCTGTCACATGAGAACTTGTTAAATTGGCAAAAGCCTTGTTAATTTTAACACTTGCAAATATAAAAGAAAAAAATAAATATTAAAGGTAAGAACATGGCGAAAGTTGAATGTATCACATAAAGTCCATATGCTGGGGCTGTTCAGAACATGAGCAATAACCACAGGAACCTACTTAATTAACCCTAACCCTGTAGCTAAGTTTAATGCATTATAGGACAAAGCCAATTGACTTAGCCCAAGGAAACAATGCAAGAACCTTTAATCAAAATGATGTAGAATATGTATTTTCTTAGGTGATTTTTTTAAATCAAGCCTTTTGCTTTTCTGTAGGAACTCCTAAAACTTGAAAACATAGGCAGACAACTTAAAAGGAATACATGTAAAAACCAGAATAATCTGCTATGGTGGCACTCACTTCTAGTATTAAATGATTGTTTTCCTAAGGCTAATTTAGTTTCATAAACATTTTGAGGTTGTAACAGTTTACATTTACTTAGAGCATTTCGAACTTCCACGTTTAACATAATCATAACAATGATACAATGAGATTTCACACCACATTGCTGATGGTGGAGCGAAAACTGCCTTTTCTGGTTTGTGTGAGCCCCTGTGATGACTTTGTTTTTAGGTAGTCTAAGCCTTTGTTTAAGAAGTGTGTTCAAGCCCCTTGCCTCTACTGGATGTGCCTCCCCATAGGAGGCCTTGCCTTCTTGTAGGGGAGGAGTGGGGGTGGGGTGGGAGGGGGAGGCTGGTGGGGAGGCAGGAGGAAGGAAGAGGGGGATCTTTGATTGGTGTGTAAAATGAATGAAAAAAATTTCTTAATTAAAAAAAAAGTGTGTTCAAGTTCCTGTACTTTGCAAAATATTCCCCATGACTTTTGTATTCAAGATCTACACCATCATCATCGACAGAAGCCTAGAGAATCTGAAGAAAGTCTGAGTTATCAGTTCTATTGCTATTTTTTCCTTTATACTGACACAGTGTTTACTCCACTTGTCAGTAACTTAAAAAGCATGAGCATGGGGCACCAGTTGTGTGCCAAGCGTTATTAATATGATGGCCACTGTTTCTTGGTTTGAGCACCACTTCCGTTTTTGTAGTGGGGCCTGTCTTGTACATTTCAAGATCTTAAGCAGCACTGCTGACCTGGACCTGTCTCCAAATATTGACCATGCCATCTTGGCAGGAAAACTGTCCCCTGTTGCAACTCCTAAGATGGGCAATAGGACTTTAGAGCTGTTAGTGGAGTCCAGTTCAGAATGCTTAGTGTGGACAAGGCCCTGGGTTCTACCCGCAGCACCAAAAGAAATTAAAAAGGCCTGGTCGATATCCTTTACCAATACTGATTTATACCCACATGTGATTTCCACAGAACACTTTCGACATTGTTTCTATTCTTTTTCCATAGCTATGAAAGACAGTTGTGAAGTCATCGAAGAAAGAGGTATGCTCTCAGGGTTGGGGGTGGGGGATGGAACTAAGCCAGCATCCTCTAATCAGTATGGAGAAAACACACACAAGAATTGTCAGTGGGTTATTCTGTGGTCCTTCAAAAATCTCCATCTCTTACACATATGAATGCAAAGATCAGTAGCTTTTCAAGTAAGAAAGAATAGGCTTTGTGTAGTCCAAAGTGATTTTCAATGAGACAGGACATTTACATTTGTCCTTGCTACTTTCCTGGGGTGTGCCATGGCAGACTCCTCACCCAGGGTGAACCTCCCACCGCTGCTTCATCACACTGGCCCGCCTGTTGTCATTTTTGATGTGGCCTCACAGAGTCCTGCTCTGAGCTGACTTAGCTGGGCTGCTCCTTACAGAAATGTTAACAAGCGCGGGCATTGAGGCAACGGGGCTCCTGCGGGGATTCTGACCCCAGGCCACAGATTCAGTAGTGAGTTTATAGCTTCATAGCATGTTTTTAATTTAGTTACCTCAAAGATTTGTATTTCTCAGACTTGCAAACTGCCCACCCGCTCCCATCCCTTGAGGGTCTTCTACCCCCATTCCAACCCCAGAGGAAGTTTCTCTTGTAAAGAACAGAGTCCAGTTAGGGAACTAATGAGCTGCACACACGGCTTGATGCACACTTTCGCCCTCTTCAAAAGGGGCTCACAGGGGGCTTTGTGTTTGTGCACTGCTAAAGTCGCCACAAATCACCCCCTATGCAGCCACCTCCTTCAAATTATTTTCTATTTATCAGACTTGGTCATTCAGAGTAGCTTTTAAAGTGGATGTTGACAACTGAAATTTTTGATACACGTGAAACACAAAATAATTACTCATTAAGTTTTACTTTTTACACAGAAACTCACATTCTGATTATTTTGTATGATGGATTTTGTTCAGTTTAACGTTAGTCTTCTTATTTCTGGTACACTTGGTTGGGGAATGCTTTGTTCTGAAGTCTGTTCTGGACATTGCAATATGTTCATCGGGCCCCTAGCAGGTACTGAGGGATGGCCCTTCTTACCCCAATGTGAAAAACAACATTTCCCCACTCATTACCAGTGTCTCTTGAAGGATAAAACTGTTTCTGATTAAGAAAGACTGATGGAATAGAGCACCAAGTATTTGCCATTTGATTATGTGCTAGATTTGGGGAGAACATTATATATCCCCTACTAGAAAAGAGTGAAGCTACAAAACAAGAAGGCTTTACATCTTCCCCAAAAGAGAACTCTCTGTGACTAAATACATTTAATTTTCATCAGTGTTATTAATAGTTATGACATTCAGAGGAAGCCATCTGATAGGAAAACACCATTTTTACGGCCTAAGAGTAGTAAGTGAGGGGCTAGAGAGATGGCTCAGAGGTTGAGAGCGTATTGGATCTTTCAGAGGATTCAAGTTCCCAACATCCACAGAATTACCTTTAACTCCAGTTCCAGGGTATCTGGTGCCCTTTTCTGGTCTCCACGGGCACCAGGCACACAGACAATGCACATACGTATGTGGAGGCAATCACTCATACACATAAAAAAGAGTTTTGTTTGGGTTTCATACAGTCTTCTCACTTCCCTGAGTCTCTCTTCAGAGTACTTACGGGAAAGCTAGGCCTTGAAATAAGGAGACAGTGTTGGTGATTCTTCATCTGTGATTAGATAACAAGAAGCCAGTTACTCAAGATGTTTCATGAAAAATATTACAGAGCAACCTCTGACAGATGATATCACATAGAATTCTCCCAAAGTAAATCAACATGTTCTTTACATTATTAAAGCATGTGATCCATTTGTTGCTAATATTTTTACTAACTGCATTTTGATTTTATGAGATGGTTTGTTTGAAAATGGCACTAATTTCTTATGGAATTCAAGTGAGTGATGCTTGACCATCATACCTGGCCCATGAGGCTGCTTACTTTTTGAATACGTAGAATGAACTTCTAATGATTTTACTTCAGTCATTGGAATTTTTACCCCTGCGCACTTATTTTTGTGCCTCTTACATTTTAATAGATGGTGTGTATTTATAAATCGTTCTAACAATTTTTTTTTCTTATTTGCTAACTCTACCATCTGCATCAGCTCTGGTCAGTTTCAACTGAGTCACCCTTTGTTTTTTCTTGCTATATTGCATTATTTTTTTCTCTTCTTTGTCTATGTGACTGGTTTTTCCTTGATTCTAGATGAATTTACCCTATTGAACGCTGAATGCCTTTGTATTCCCGCAGATTCTTATGCTTTATTCTAGAATATAGCTACTTGGAAACAAATTTACATTCTTGAGTACGCTTTAACATGGGTCAGGTCAGACCAATCAGTGCTTGGCCCAGGGGTAACTATCATCCTCTACCCAAGGAAACATTCTGAGCACTTTACCAGTGCACTCCGAGTTGTGAGTCTGTCCATTTTTCCAGGTCGGAACTGGCTGTGTTCTCATCTCTGTGGGAATGCCCGAAACTGTTTCCTGTCCTCTTAAGTGGTTCTTTCCCTGGATTTAATGTGAATAGCTTCCTCGTGTGCCAGTAAATATTATGATGTGCACTTAGAAAGACGTCGGGTTTATGATTTCCTCCTCTTCCTTCTTCTCTTCTTTCCTCTCCCTTTCTACTTTCCATAATTGTCTTCTTTCCCCTCCTCTTCAGTTTTCTCCTTCATGCACGTAGCAGTCCATCTCATGCTATGGATTATGGATAAAAGAACAGAAACATTTTAGAGCCACCGGAGCACATAGAGTGTTGTATAGAGATCCTTGGGGAGTAGGAAATTAAGGAAATCCAAAAACTAGCTCTAGTGCCTGTTAAACTTTAAAGTCTAAGGGTTTGAAATTGAATCAGCAAGAACCTAAGAATGAGCAGCCAGTGAGATAAGAAAAACCAGAAATGTGTAACAAACACATTTAACAAGGTAAACACATACATAAAATAAGGATGCATCAACCATAACAAATGTTACTGAGATAAAAAGGAAAAAAAAGGATGAAAAGTGAGATTTAACATTGAATTGTTTCATGGACAGGCATTTTTCATTTTACTAACCCTTGAGGTCTAAAATATTGGCGGAATTACACTCACTAAATTAAATTTTAGTGAAAATAATGATCCATAATAGGCTCACATCCTCACTTATGTTTTGTCTGTGTTTATCCTGGAGATAAGCTCATGTTTTCTGGTTTTCACTATCTAGAGTGTTAAATCTCAAAATAGAAGCCAGTGCAGTACCATCTGAGGGATGGGAGTTCTGAAGTCTGCTACTCCATTTGAGAACATGAAAAAGATGGTTGCAGTGGATGGCCTCATCTTTTCTTTAGGAAGAATGACAGGCTTTCATGTAAGAAGTTGGGACTATATCTCAAGTTTAATTCTGTGTTGATATTTTTAAATAGTTTTAAACCATATAAACACCCTAAATAATACTGAAAAATTTAAGAACCCAGAAGAACAGTTTGTTAGAGACTACAATCTGCTTTAGTATCCCTTTACTAATACTTCACTCCATCTGTGACTCAAAATGGGAAGACAAATCTTCACAATGAATTATTCACTATAAAACACTTTTCCTATTTCCGATTGTTGCCTTAGATTATTATTGTTTGTTAACACTAAAATAGAGTTTCAAAAGTAATGAGTATTAAAAAGTTAGCGAACATGGTCAACAATTTACATACACAATTCAACATATTGGTTTAATTTCTGTTTTACAAATGGCTCACTAAAGACATTATATTCTTTTTAAGTGGAGCTGACCCAACTCTGTTAGCTTAGTTGATGATTAAATGTCATTCAGTGGTTGGAACTTAGAATTCTTTGGTACAATAATTCCTCAGTGAGACAAATTAAAGAAACTCAGTGAGAGACTTGAAAGAATTCCCCAAGAGCCTTCTTGGGGGTCAAGACAGAGTGCCAGTGAATATTTAATGATGTGTTCTGTCTCCAGAGCCTGTGGCCTTTCCAGTGGTGTCTCCTAGAACTATACTCATAGAGGACAGAGAAGCTAGTACATCCTCATGGCTGTCCATGTTTTCAAACTTATAAAACCCTTTCACTGACTTCACTGAAAATTAAGATGCATAAGGAAATCTACTAATTTTCAACTATGCAACCGTATTTTGGAAGTTGCTAGTATAGAAATACAATGTGCTTTGAGCTAGTAATTTTTAAAGAGATAGCACTTAAGACCCCGCATCTCTTGTGCAAAAGTGAAGAGAATGAGTCCAGTGGGAATGTCTCCCTTAGTTTAGCACACATGATTCTTAGCATTTTAAAATGATATCTCCCATTTCCTCAAAGATGAAAAAAAAATGACAAGGATGCAGGTAGGCTAACTGTAGATCTCAGGACCTCTCTTTCCTTTCTCCCAGATCCAGTTCCCCAACTCATCCCCAGCTCTGTAGCAGAACCCCTCCTGCGGCCTTCCTCTCTGCTCCCATCTCCAGCCAATCAGATCACACAGATCTTCTCTAGCCTTCCTCCCCACTCATCCCTTTGTCTCAGGATCCACCTCCAGCAGGCATTCCCTGGGGAATCCCCTGAAAAGCCTACCTGAGAAGCAGAGGCCAGCGAAGCAAGCTTAGATCTTCACTTCCTCTCCTCCAAATACAATGCCCCAGTCTCATCCCCAGCTCTGTAGCAGACTACCTGCTGTGGCCTCTCTTCACTCTCTCCCCCCATTCCGAGGGAACTACACAAATCCTGGAGGAACACCCTGCTTTCCTCCTTCTTTTGGACCCCCTCAGCCACACACCCTTTCTAGCCCATTCCCAACCCTGATTGTCAGGTCCCAATACCTAGGAACACATTGTACCAGGAACCCCCAGTGGCCACACCTAGCAGAATCCCGGCCTTCACCGCTACTGACTAGTGTTCTTGATACCAGAAAGTACTCTGCATACCACCAAAGGAGAAATGTAAACACCAAGCCAGCTACAGTGGTGTCCTGCCTCCAAAATACACTAATGCAATGGTGGCACAAAGATTGTGGAGTAGCCAGCCAAGATCTGATTTTAAGGTCCACTCCGTGAGATGGAACCCATATCAGATGCTGCTTTAGTGACCAAGAACCTGAGATGAGATAGCCCAGTGACCTCACTGGAAACCAAACACTACTCTCCCCCCCCCCCAAAAAAAAAAAGAAAAAAGAAAAAAAAGTATCAATAAAATGATTCCTAATGACATTCTGCTATACTCATGCATCACTGCCTTCTCAGCCATGGGTCAGATAAGCTTCCTCGTGCAGCAGATGGGAACAAATACAGAGACCCACAGCCAGTGAGTGCAGAGAATGAGAGACCTTTGAACACACTCGGCCCTAAATGGGATGACTCCATCAAATCCCTCACCTCAGGACTCAGGGGAACCTTGCAGAAGAGGAGGCAGAAAGAGTGTAAGAGCCAGAGGGGATGGAGGACAGGCAACAAGGATACAAAGCCTTCTAAACACAGCCGGACTGATGCCTCACACATGAACTCACGGAGATGAGGCCGAACACATGGGTTTGCACCAGATGAGTCCTGGAACTTAAAGAAGTGGACACGTGCCCCCACCCCTAACCCAGAAGCTATTTCCAATTGATAACCCTTGCAAATGAAAAGTTAGTTTTCTACAAGGGAGTCTCACTGGGGGGGTGGGGCGGAGGGGGGGGGAACTACTCTTAAGGGTAAGCTGCATGTCCAGCAGTAGATGGCCAATAGAAAATGAACTCAAGGGCATCAGAGGAAGTTCCTACTCTCATAATGTTGTATCAATTAGTCTTTTAAATTTTTATTTTTCTTCCATCTTATTTATTTATTTTTACCCTACCAGTCCTTTGTATCTATATTATTGCTTCCAGTTTAGTGTGTTTATGGGATTCCTGAGTGTGTAGATGATGGATCTCTGAATCTGTATCTGTTTCTTGTGCCTTTGGGGCACTCTTTTCCTTCTGTTTGTCTTCTATACTGACTTGTTTGTTTTCATTTTCTTATTATATTTTATTATTATCCCTTAGAATCCGGTTTGTTTTATAATGAAAAACAAAAAGGGGGTGTGCCCTGATGGTAGGGGAAGTAGGGAAGAGGAGAAGGAAGGAAAACCATAATCAGAATATATTGTATGAAAAAAAAATTAAATAAAAAAATGAGACTAAACCATAGCCTCTATACTTGGGCTTTCAGACACATACGTTGTTATGGATACCTAGAGTTCTAGTAGAGATCTTTACTGAG
>CABHPH010162967.1:0-20463 GCA_902168325.1 Peromyscus nudipes | reverse complement strand
CTCCCCTCTACCTTCCTGTTCCCTCCATTCTCCTCTCTGTTAGTCCCGCCTATACTTCCTGTCTGGCTACCGGCCAATCAGCGCTTTATTGATACAGAGTGATATCCACAGCACTTGCTTGTACCAATTATCCAACATGCATTGGCAGGAACTCTTTGTCTCTTGGCCTGTTGTAATTCCTCAAAGGAGATGCCTTCTAAATTGAATAGCAGAGAAAAATGTAACTTGGAGAATGCTGCCAACCCAAGTTCTTCCCCCGCCCCCCCAGACAGGGTTTCTCCATGTAGTTTTGGTGCCTGTAATGGAGGCTGGCCTTGAACTCACAGTGATCCCCTTGGCTCTGCCTCCCGAGTGCTGGGATTAAAGGCATGCACCACTGCTGCCCCGCCCAACCCAAGTTCTTAAAACTTGCTCTCAGAATCATGTAACCCTTGATCTCACGTTTCATTGGATCTAGCAACTGTGAGGTGAGAAGGATTCAGGCTTGACAGGGAACAACAGTGATTCTCAGAGTTCCTGTTTGGGTTTCTGGACCAGGGTTAGAAACATAGCTGGGAGTATCTTCAACTATAAAAGCCATTTATTGCTTAATTGTCTAATGTCAAACATTGGTTAGGAATGTGCTCAAAGGATGGAAGAATCCACAGTTGACGTGAGCTGATCTGTAACACAACACACTAGGGAAGGGCCTGGAGAATGAGCTTGACAGTTAGAAGTACTTGCTGCTCTTCCAGAGGACTCAAGTTTGGTTTTCAGCTCTCACATCAAGAGGCTCACAGTTGCCTGTAACTGCAGCCCCAGGAGATACATGGTCTTACTCTGGCCTCTGTGGGCACCTACATGTATGCATGTGTACATCAGACAGACATGAATTTAAAAAAAAAATCTTTAAAAAAGGGAACTGACTAGAAGATAGCAGACCCTCTCTGTGGTGTGCAGAGTGGTCACCTGCAGCTTTATTTGTTCCTAGTTCCACCTTATAGGTATTCAAATTCTTATTCAAATAGAGTGAAGGTTCTTTACTAACTCTTGATGTTGAGGCTTCATTCTTGACCTCAAAAAATATGTCAAAAGAATCGATTCTGATATTTTTCAAGTTATTTCAGGAACTGTTACAGTGGGCATTTTATTTGACTGCAAATGTTATGTTATCAGCAACTCTGGAAACAGGTAAATATCTACATCGGCAGAGTCAGTTTCCCATGTCTGGGTTTATAGTGGCATGATGGTTAATATGTAATGTTTTAGCTCTACTAGTGGCTTCATATACATTGTAGTTTTAAACTTCTCACTTCAAATGGGAATTTAATGTTCATGCACCATTCATCGCCTGCTTAGCCTGTTCCAGGTTCCCACCATGTATGTTTCATGTGGATCACACATTCAGCTTTGACAGAAATCTTGGATGTGTACATAGATGATTACTCACAGGTTAAGAAACATGGGGAAATGTTAGGCAAGTTTACACAAAGTCACAATGTTTGAAATTAATTTTTAAAAAACTTGTCTAGCATCTTGTTCTATTACAAACTTCATTGTTCATTAAGAAAACTCCTAAACACCAAATAACTACAAAAATCTAATTTTGTTAGCTGGACATGATGCTTCATACCTATTATCCAAGTATTTGGGAGGCTGAGGAAGGAGAATTGGTATGGGTTTTGAGGGCAGCCTGAGCTACATAATGAGTTCCAGTCCAGCCTGGTCAACAGTATAAGAACACATATCAACAAACAAACAAATAAATAAAAATCTAGTATATTACATCATATGACATCAATTTTCACATAAGTTGGATCCCTCAACTACATTTATTTTATTTGGTCATATTTGACTTTTCCATTTATTTCCCTTATTTTTTTGGGGGTGGTGGTGGTTAGAGACAGAGTTTCTTGGTGTAACAGTCCTGGCTGTCCCAGAACTCACAGAGATCTGCCTGCCTCTGTCTCCCAAGTGCTGGGATTAAAGTCATGCGTCAACACTGCCCTGCTTATTTCTTTTTTTAAATTGGCAATCAGATGGTCTGATCTCTGTGAGCAACAATGAATTTATAATAGATATATAATTTATATAATTTATATAATTTATAATTAATATAATATAATATAATTTATAATAACCATACTTCTAAAAGTGAAGATAACTACTAAGGTGACCCTATCAAAGACTCCTAGTAATGAGGGATATGGAGCCTGAACTGCCCAGCTTCTGTAACCAAGCAAGGCTTCCAATAGTGAGACTGGGATACCAACCCAGCTGCAAAACCTTCTACCTACAATTTGTCCTGCTTGAAAGATTTTGTGCTGGGGTAAAGATAGCACAAAACTTATGGGAGTGGCCAACCAATGACTGTTCCAACTTGAGACCCAGGTCATGAGAGGGAGCCCACACCTGACACTTCCTGGTGGGTCAGGAGCCAGAGGCTGGACAGCCCAGAGTCCTAGAATAGAACCAAACATGAGTGACAATAAGAAAAAAAGTCAATGAAATGATTCCTAATGATATTCAACATAATCATCATCAGAGAAGCTTCATGAAGCAACTGATAGGAACTGATGCAGAGACCCACAGCCAAATATTAGGCAGAGCTTGGGAATCCCTCAGAACAGGGAGAAGAAGGATTGTAGGGGCCAGAGAGGTCAAAGATACCACAAGTACACAGTCTACAGAATCAACTAACCTGGGCTCATAGGGGCTCACAGAGACTAAAAAAAGAATCAGGGAGCCTGTATAGGTCTGACTGAGGTCCTATGAATATATGATATGGTTGTGCACTTTGGTGTCTTGTGGGACTCCTAACAGTAGAAGCGGGGACTGTCCCTGACTCTTTTGCCTGCTTTTGGGACCCTTTTCCTCCTTCTGGGTTGCCTCATCCAACCTTGATATAAGGGTATGTGCCTAGTCTTATTGTAATTTGTTAATACCATATTCAGTTGATATCCCTGGGAGTATTGCACTTTTCTAAAGGGAAATGGAAGAAGAGTAGATCTAGAGGAGAAGAGAAGTGGGGGTAAGGGACTGGGAAGTGAATAGAGGGGGAAACTGGTCAGGATGTATATGTAAGAGAAGAAAAAATTTATATGTATGTGTGTGTGTGTGTGTGTGTGTGTGTGTGTGTGAAGAATAAAAAAGGAAAGAAGAGTAAAAGAATAAAAAAGGAAAAAAGAACATTGTGTTGTAGATTAGTAGTTTAAGATGTGTTACATTTGTTTATGCTGTGGAATATTTGCTTGATGATGTCAAAGATGTGCTGCATTTCTTTGTGTTGCATGTGTTTAACTCTGTGAAGCTGTATTACTTTGCCTGTCTAAAACACAAGATTGGTCAAAAAAGAGCCAAACAGCCAACAGCTTGCCAGGAGAGGGGTAGGTGGGGCTGCCAGGCTGAGAGAATAAATAGAAGGAGAAAAAGAGAGAAGGTAGGAGTGAAAGCAGAAGGAGAGGAGGACCCAGGGGCCAGCCACCCAGCTACACAGTCCAGCGGTGTTCTCTGGATAACTCCCCTTGGTTTACCTCTCGCGTCCAGGTTCAGCAAACAAAAGCACCGTGTGTCCCAATCTCAGGTCTTCAGGCCCTCCCCTGGCCCCGCCTTGTAGGCGTGATAGTTACCGAAGCCTCAATGGGGGTTGGAGCTTCCAGACCAAAGCTGGAATGGCTACCCACTACATCTCCCCCTTTTTGTCTAAATAAAGTTTTGCCCGTATTTTATTGGCTTCCACAACAAGAATGTTCCTCTTAAATGAATGCTTTAGAATTTCAATTGTCAGTGAAGCAATGTTGTTAGGCAAAGGCTTTAGGGAGGTGCTGTGGGACGTTCTGTATGGCAAATGTGTTGCTAATAAAACACTGATTGGCCAGTGGCTATGCAGGAAGTATAGGCGGCACTAACAGAGAGAATAAAAAGAGCAGGAAGGTGGAAGGAGACGCTGCCAGATGCTGCCAGCCACTGCCAGGACAAGCAGCCTGTAAAGATGCTGGTAAGCCACGAGCCATGTGGCAAGGAACAGAATTATAGAAATGGATTAATTTAAGCTATAAGAACAGTTAGCAAGAAGCCTGCCACAGCCATACAGTTTGTAAGCAATATAAGTCTCTGTGTTTACTTGGTTGGGTCTGAGCGGCTGTGGGACTGGCAGGTGAAAGAGATTTATCCTGACTGTGGGCCAGGCAGGAAAACTCTAGCAACAGGGAGGTGCTTATGGTACCAGACCTCTGCCGCCTTCGAGAATGTTCAAGCCATTCCCTTTCTCTCCCACCTGTCTATCCACAGCACTAGGACATATCAAGAAAGCTCTCATTGGGTGTACTTGATCTTGGACTTCCCAGTCTCATGAACTGTGAGAAAGTAAATGTCTGTTCTCTATAAAATTATTCAGTGTCGAATATTCTGTTATGAAAGCAGAAAACAGAATAAAGTATTGATCCAACCAAGTATGATGTCAGGCTTATTCATATTTGAGTAGAGACTATGTTACAAAAGTCAGATTGGTGACTCAAGGATCACATGTCAGAAGGCCAGGGGACAAAGAAAAGCATTCCCACAGTGGAGCATAAGAAAGAATAGGAAAGGAAAGGGGAAAGGGAGCTAAAGGAAAAAGGAAGAGGAACAGGAAGGGACAGGTAGCACATCTCCCTTGCCAGGTAGGAAGTACCCTTTCTCAAAGTTCGTGCAGCAGAAGCCTGGGTTCATGTGCCCATTCCTGGTAGTAACAAGTCCCCTTGACAGGCTGGAGACACAGGGGTAACCAAAAAGGGAAGTAGCTGACTTTTTCATAATTCACTGTGGGTGGTAAAAGATGAGGAATTGTGAAACTATCATTAGACAGCAACATCACACTACCTGGGGCTGACACAAGCTTCCCACCCACAGTGACATGATTCAAGGGAAGTTTATTAGTTACATCTTGGAATTCACCCATTACCCAGTCACAAAATGATAACTATCCTTTAATGGAGAAGACAGATCAACTAACTTCCCCTCAAATCCTTCCAGTTTGGGTGTCTTCTTTTGATTATTGAGTTTGGGTGTTCTCTTTTGATTACTGTGAGATTTCTCAATTTCGGTCTCTTTATTATGTTTCAGTGAAAAACTTAAAATATATTGGCCTCTATACCAAGAAGTTCTCCTAGTTTTTATGTCTTTCTCCTCCTTCTCATTCTCTTCCTCTTCTTCTTCCTCCTTCTCTACCTCATTCTTGGTGGTACTGATAAATTAATGTTGACTATTGTGCCTACACACAAGCGTTATACCTTTGCATGTTCCTCTGATCCCAGTGTTAAAGTACTGCAAGATTAGCTTTTCATTTCAGAACAAAGAGGATCCCAATCTTGAGCCTTTTCACCTTTAAATTTCATCCTTGCCACATTTTCTTCTCCATGTCCAGTTAATTGCCCCTTAAAGCTGTATTTGAAGCCTGCCTGTTTTCCTTTACCTCATTTCCAGCTCAAGCTGTCTCCATTTTTGTTTTGGACATTGCAGTAGCTGATTTTCACACTCATATTATTAGTTCTCTATAATACTTTCATGATATAATGAAAAGTAGCTAAAGGAGGTCTTTAAAAATAGTGTACATTGGGGGCTGGAGGCTTAACATTAATGATAGAGCACTAGCCTTAGCAACACATACAAACAGAGAGAGAGAGAGAGAGAGAGAGAGAGAGAGAGAGAGAGAGAGAGAGAGAGAGAGAAAACAATAAAGAAAAAGGGAAAATGAAATAAAAGTCAGATTTTATTTTCCCTCCTTGCTTAAAACATGTAATGACCATCCTCTGTGCAACTCTCAAACTCCTTACCATGGACCACATTTGAAGATACTAAGAACTTCTCAGGAAGGGATCATAACTGTTTGGTTAGCATCATATACTTAGACAATAGTGTTTGTTGCCTTCAGCCCCATGTATGTGTGTGAATTTGGTGAAGGAATGGATTTTGGAAAGTTGAGTCGATATTATGAAGATTCCTGAAAAAACGTTACAGTAGTAAATGAGCCCTTCCCTTTCATGGGAATCATCCCCAAGGCCTTTCTGACCATCCTGACATTGTGATTATTATGGAGGACAATGTGACAAAACAGAACTGGCTAGCTGCAGTCATGTTATCACTGAAATAGTATATGTGGAAAAGTCTACAGTTTAATATGATATTCCTACTTAAATATCAAAAATTTTTTAAAAAGTGTTGATTAGACCTACAATTTTACCGTTTTAAGGTCTTACTTGAAGGTTACTATTTTACTATTAATTTATGTAAAACTAATAATATTGCTTGTCAGAATAAAAGATGACTTGATATGAAATAATACATCTGGTTTGATAAACAATTTATGTAAATATAAAAATATGCCTACTGTTTTCTAGAGATAATACACAATTTTAACAATCACATTTTCTGTATCACTTTCCCTTTATCCTCACTAGGGTATTAACAAAAGTTGTATTCTCCAGAAATTAATTGGATTTTCTCATTCCTGGCCCTGCAGGAGGCTTTTCTTTAGACATTTCCCTGTTCATCATTTGTGCCACAGTCTGATCTGTAAATTTTACTCATGGTAAACTAAATAATCCATGCGTAGGTAATTGTCTTCAGAATTAATTCACTAATTGGAGATAATCCCTTGTCACTACACTTACTCCAAGGTCAGTTGTTCAAAGTACAATGTCTTAATTAACCTTGACCCTTGCAATGAGATTTTTGCTATTTCTGTCTATGATTGGCACTCTGAGGGCTAGGCAACATCATCCCTCAGTTGCATTCTCTGGTTATAAAATGTCGACAAGCAAGTTTTTCTTCCTTTAAGAATCCGCACAGCAGAAGATATTTTTAGAGAGCTTATCGCACACTCCTCATGTTACAGAGAATCTTTTAAAAATAAGTACAAGGCTGTGCATCCTGCATTATCTTGCCCACTGCATGACAAAATCCAAAAGTCACACCTTACCACCACTCACAGTAACAGGCACATAACTAAAACCTATTTGCTTTTTATTTAAAAGGATCTTATTGTATCTCATTTTTGTATGTTTTTCCTTACTAACAGGTGTACCTTTTAAACTGCAGTGTATTGTGTAAAAAGTGCTGTGTGTTTTAAGCCCCACTATTTATTTTACATCTTTATTTTTTCATATTTGTAATTATTCCATTGAGATATTTCAATGCCTTTGCCTTCCAGTAGAGTTTTATTCATGGATTATATAAAATACCCCATATTTATTAAAGGGTAGTGTTTATACCCTGGGCTACATAGTGAGACTCATTGTAAATAATAAAAGTGTAGAGCTATGGTTAATATAAAAACCAGCCCAAATAAAAACTAAAATTAATGTGATTTTTAAAAATATCCTTAGACTTAATGGTTATTCACTACTGAACTTACACCTACAGAAATTAAAAATTTTAAAATGAAAACACAAAGAAAAATTGATTTTGAAAATTGATATGTAATTGATAGAGTGTGAAAAAATTTAAGTAATCTAAAAATACATTTAATCCTCAGAATGGGGCAAGCAGGAAAACAGAAATAATGGATGCAAATTATCATATGTGATAAATAACACAAAGCAGATGTATACAAGAAGTCTACTGAGACTCCATCACAGAAAATCTTGAAGAAAACTATCATAAGTGATATAATAATCAAATTGCTCAAAATATTTAATAGGGAAAATACTGAAAACATCTGGAGAAAAAAATAAACTGGATGTCAACATATAGACAAACAGAAAGTAAGAATAATGGCAAATTTCTCTTCATAAACAACACAAGTGAGAAAACAGCATCTTTGAAAGATAAAGAAAAACAATGTCAGTCCAGAATTATATACCCGGTCAATATATTGTTCAAAATAAACCTAAGGTGTTTTGGAAATACAGAGGCTGAAGATGACACTCAGCTGGCAGATCTGCACTACCATACCCATGTCAAAGAGCCTGATTCAGCAGAAATACAATGAGGGATGAAAATTATGAACCAGCATGAAGGAAAGAAGATTGTTAACAATGGGAACTGGATAGGTAAGTGCATGTGTATTTTTTCTGTTATTTGAAATTATTTGTAAGATATTGAATAACTGAACAAAAGCAGTAATGTGGAAGAGTTTATAATATATGTAAAAGACAAGGCATGAGAAACAACGTGACACACAAATCACAGGTGGCACTTGGAAGCCAGTAATGTAGGTGTTGGATACACTGCTTCAGGGTTTCTGGACACACAAACACCGCAGTATTAGTTGAAATCAGAATAATAAGCTAAAAAATAACCCTATCAATCGTTAAAGCCCCTTTACTCCTAAGTAGAACAGCTAATAACTTGAAAAGAAAATGTGTTAGAAGAAAAAATTTACTCAATGGAAAAAAAACTAAATAAGAAAAGGGATGAAGAAAAAATAACAAGTAAAAAAACAACATTTAAATCTAACAATATTAATATTCACATTAAATGTAAATAATATCAGCATGCCGTCTAAAAGAAACAAATGCTGTTGTGTTGCATATAAAACAAAATCCAGGTACTTACAGCCTATAATAATTAAACTTTAAAATGATGTAAATGGGCTAGCAGGATGGCTCAGATGACAAAAACTCTGGAGACACAAGACAAATGACCCTCCTCCCACTCTCTTCCAGCCTTACCCCTCCCCCAGTCGACTCCCCCATCCACTCCTCCAAAAGGGTAAGATCTCCCATGGGGAGTCAGCAAATCCTGGCACATTCAGTTGATGCAAGACCAAGCCCTGCCCCTCTGCATCAAGGCTGAGCAAGGTGTCCCATCATAGGTAATGGGCTCCAGAAAGCCAGGTCATGCACCAGGGATAGATCCTGATCCCACTGCCAGGGGCCCCTCAAACAGACCAAGTTACACAACTGTCTCCCATATGCAGAGGGCCTAGTCCAGTTCCAGGCAGTTTACACAGCTGTTGATCTAAAGTTCGTGAGTTCCTACAAGCTTGGTTGGTTCAGTTGTCTCTGTAGATTTCTCCATCATGATCATGACCCCCCTCCTTGCTCGTATAATCCCTTTTTTTTCCTTCTTCGACTGGACTCCTGGAGCCCGGCCTGGTGCTTGGCTGTGGATCTGTGCATATGCTTCCATCAGTTACTGGATGAAGGCTCTATGATAGCAAAGTATTCACCAATCTGATTACCGGAATAGGCCAGTTCAGGTACTCTCTCCACTATTGCTAGTAGTCTAATCTGGGGTTGTCCTTGTGGATTCCTGAGAATTTCCCTAGCACCAGGTATCTCTCTAACCCCATAATATCTCCCTCTATCAAGATATCTCCTTCATTACTCTCCCGCTCCATCCCTCCCCAAGCTCAACCATCGCATTCCCTCATGTTCTTATCCCCAATTCCCTCCCCTTTATTGTCCCTTCTGTCCCCAGTTTACTCATGGAGAACTCATCTATTTCCCCTTCCCAAGGCGATCCATGCATCCCTCTTAGGGTCCTCCTTGTTTCCTAGCTTCTCTGGATCTGTGAGCTGTAGTCTGATTATCCTTTGCTTTACATCTAGTATCCATTTATGAGTGAGTACATACCATGTTTGTCCTTCTGAGTCTGGGTTACCTCACTCAGGATGATGTTTTCTAGTTCCATCCATTTGCCTCCAAATTTCATGATGTCTTGAAAATAGACTACTAAGCATAAAATTATCATTGGTCAAAGAATAAAAATAAAACTAAGAAGTTATGAAGCCACTAAATGAGAAAAACAAACAAAACAAAAAACCAACAACTTGTGGAAGGAAGTCTTGTGGATTCCCTTCCTATGTGGACTCTCGGAGGTTGTAACATTAAATACCTGCACTGAAGAAAACAGTCTTAAGCTAATAACCTCAACTTTAAACACTTGAGAAGGAGAAGCAAATCAATCTCACCTACACAAGTAAATTAATGTCAAAACAGAAATCACTGCACAGGGAGAAAAGAAGAAACAGAAAGTCAGTGAAGCTAAGAGTTCTTTCAACAGAGCAACAAAATGTAAAAGTCAAGAAACTATTCATGAACAAAATGACAACATCAACAAAAAACAAAACAAAGATGCAATGAGAATGAAAGGCTATAAATAAAATAATACCACAATAACTGAAAGTAAAGGTCACTAAAAGGATTTAATGAAAACCTGCTGCTGATCAGATTTTACAAAACACTAGAAAACTTGGAAAGAGGAAAACAGAAACAATCAAATCTAAAAGACAAAAAGAAAAATTATTTGTTTTAAAAAAACAAATAGATCCTCAAGGACCCATGAAACACCATAATGTAATTCTCTATAAATACCATGCCAGTGTCAATATGACAAGAAATAACGTGGACAAAAAGATATTTGAAGAAATAAGGGCCCACATTACCAAAAATAATGAAAGATACTAAAATAAACATCCTTAAAACTCAATGGACTTAAGTAGGGTAACCTAAAATAGAAACATATGAAATGCAGTATAGTCAATATCTAAAATTCAGTAAAAGGATAATATGAAATCAGCAAGACAGAAGTAATTGCCACACACATGGAATTCTCAATATTAGCAGCAGATTTCTTACAGAAACTTCAGAAACCAGGAAGCAGTAGGAATAGAAAAAATAATTGTCAGGTAAATGTTTTATAGCCAGCAGAACTGTCTTTCAAAAATGAGCAAGAAAGTATGATGTTCCTGGATTTAAAAAAAAAATCTGAAATTCAACTTGCCAGAAATGTACAAGTGAATCCTTCGGCTTGAAATGAAAGAGCATCAGATGGTAACCCAAAGGGATAAAGCAAACTAAGATCCCAATAGAAGTAAAGGCAAAGGGAATTATAAGACAGAATTGTGTGTGAATTCACTTTTTGTTTTCCAGTTGATTTAAAAGAGTGACACATTTAAAGGAAAACAACTATTATCCCAAAACCTATTATTTAAGTTTGGTTTATAATTTCATATTTTGTTTAATACATGGCTGAAGAGACTAATGAATTAAAACTTTAGGGTACATAATTTATAACAAGGCAATTTTGTCACACCAAGAACCTGGAAGGGTAGAGGTGGCACTGTTAATGGGGAGGAATGGAAGTATATTATTAAACTCAAGGTGGTATAACATAAAATTACAGTGCTGAGACCTTAGAATATTAACTGAAATCTTCATGGTAATTAGAAGAGCGTACACACAGAGGAAATGAAAATTAGGTTTAAAGATTTTACTTTTAAAAAAGGAAGTTAGTAACGCAAAAAATGATTCAGAACAGTTTTAAAACATAAAGAAAACAAAAACAAATCAAAACAATAGAAGACCTTTTTGCCAGTAATTGAAAGCTTAACTATAGATTAATCAAACTCTGTAATCAAAAGACATCTAGTGTACAATGTATAAAAAAGGCTCACTTTAGATTCTGAACTATAAATATTTTGAAAGTGAAAGGGTGGAAAAAGGGTATTTCAGGTACATAGTCACCAAAATAGAGGTTGGGTCGTCTTACTAATGTAAGACAGAGTGTAAGTTTAAAAAAACGTATGAGCAACATTAAAGAGATAATATACTATTTTAAATCAAGACAATAAGAAAGTATAAAATGATAAATATTATACATGTTCCTGAAAACTGAACATCAAAATATACGAAGCAAAAATTGACAATTAAAGGAAGGAATATAGGGCATAACAATCATTGGAGGTTTCACTCTCCCATTCAAATTAATGCTCAGGACATCCAGGCAAAATTTAGGCAAGGAAATATAGGCCAGAAGGAACACAAGAAACCTATAAAACCAAACACATGCACTCAATATTCAACCAACAATGAACATTCTTTCTAAGGGCACATGGGATGTATTTCAAAGATGGACCTGAAAGTAGCTGGATTCTAAGGAGAGCAATGGGAGGAAGACTCAGAGCTAGGAGAGGAAGAAAGGAAAGCAAATATAAAGAGAGTAGATGGACATGAGGTATGTGTGCATGGAAAGTCAGGATGACTCCCATGCATCTGTACAACTACTATGTGTTAATGACTTTAATAAATTAGGGTGTGGTGGCACACACCTTTAATCCCAGTACTCTGGGGGCAGAGGCAGGCAGATCTCTGAGTTCCAGGCCAGCCTGGTCTACATAGTGAGTTCCTGGAAAACCCAGGTTAAAAAAAAAAAACCCTCCCCAAAAAAAAAAAAAAAAAAAACAAAAAAACAAAAAACACCAACAACAGCAACAAATTTATTAAAAGGATACCATTCAAGGTATTTTCTCCAATCACAAGATGAGTTTTCTAATCACAAAAGGAAAATTGAAGATTTGAAAGTTTTGTTGAAATTAAATAACATGCTTTTAAACAATGTGTTAAAATAGAAATAACATGAGAAATCAGAAAATAATTAGAGAAAAATGAAAAATTAGCATACTAGTTGGATGTGTTGGTGGTGCACAACTTTAATCCCAGCACTCAGGAGGCAGAGACAGGCAAATCACTATGAATTCAAGGTAAATGTAGTCTACAGAGCAAGATCAAGGCCAGCCAGGACTACAGCATGAGACCCTGTCTCATGAAACAAAAACAGATGTAACAAACCTGAACAGTAATAACAACAAACAAATAAACAAAAGCCAAGTCAAAATAACAACAAAAAACCCTCATGAAACAGAAATAAAAACAGGTCTGAGAAAAAAAATTATAGCTATTTGTAAAAATATTAGTATATCCAGAATTTTCAAAGAATTGTGCAAATTAAATACTAATTTTATTTTATTGCTGCTTAACCTTTCTGTGTCCAAAGCCACTGTTTGGATCCTGAAGTTACACTACAAGGAAGCATTTCGAATGAGATACAGCTGTGGTTGTGCTTGGTAACATGAAGATAGTTAAAGCCTAGGAATAAGAGTTTCAGTTGTTAAAATGTGAAATATATGTGAAGGGACTATTGGACAAATGTTTTTGGATTGCAGAGAAACACATTAGCACAGGTTCAATTTAATTTATCCCTTGGAAATGCACATTAGGAAGAGGATAAGAGTATCTTTCCGTTATAATACCTGAAATTAAAAATACTGACCATACCTGGTATTAGTAAGAATGGAGAGTCTCTGGGATTCCCATATACTAAGGATGGAAGTGTAAGAAAGTGCAGCTACTTTGCAGAATTGCCTGGAATCTTTTCAAAATATAAATGTGCTAATAAATCAGCTCTGGGTTACTCAAGATAATGCAAAACAAGTCTCCATAGCAAGGTTATTTATAGTAACACCAAATGAAAACAACCCAGACATCCATCATTCATCGGATAAATGGACATGTTTAGTCCACATCATCATGAAATACTACTTGGGAAAAATAAACATATAAGTGACTAAATGCAACATGAGTGGATCTCAGAATAACTAGGCTGACTAATGAGAACTGACAAGTAGGAACTGGTTAGACATCTCTGCAGTTAAAGGCACTTGCTACTTTTGCGAAGGATCTGGGTTTGATTTCTAGCACTGACATCAGAGCTCCCAACCATCTGTAACTTCAGTTCCTTGGCATCAGACACTCTCTTCCAGTCCCCATAAGACCATGGTGCACATAAATACATGCAGGCAAAGCACATAAAATACGAATGAATGAATGAATGAATGAATAAATAAATAAATAAATAAATAAATAAATAAATAAATAAATAAATAAATAACTGAGAAATGGAAACGTACTTAGGATTCCATTAATATAAAACTCAGGAAGATTACTGTCTTCAGTAATGGGAAAGAGATCAGTGATAGCCATTGGGTGAAATGAGATGGCATCATTCATAAGGGAGTGAAAGGTGGGAGAAACTTTGGAGATGGTGGACAAACATGTTACACTGGAGGTGATAATGGCTTCACAGATATTTACATATGCCAGAATTTATTGAATTATACACTTTAATATGAACGACTTCTTACATGGCATTTTTACCTCCACAAAATTCTGTTCTCAGCCAGGGTTCTATGGAATCCGGGTTGTGGTTAGAGAAATGTTATTTATAGCCACCACTTTAATGGTGAAAGTTCAGAAGTTCCTGAAAAGGGATTTAAGTAGCCATGATTCCCAAAGCAATGCATGAAGAAACAGAGGACCACAGTATATTTATTATCAACTGCTGGCATTTTAAGCTTTGAGTATATTAATCAGCTTCGTGTTACTATATAAAATTATATGAGACAATTAACTTAGAGAGAGAAAAAGTTTGCACTACTCACAGTTTGAAAGTTCAAATCCAAGACTAGGAGGCTCCCTGGTGTGTCCTCTGAGTACAGTGGAGGATGGAAGTGGCAGAAGTACATTTGGGAGTGATTGTTTACTACATTATGAGCCACAAAGTTGACAGAGAGGGAGATAACCAGACAGGAAGTGATGGATCAAATCCCAGTATTCTTGTGAGGGCCAGCACCCAATGACCTATGCATTTTCATATGCATTTCAACCCTCAGTTCTTAAGGATTCACTACACTTCTTATCATTGCAGCCTGAACTGCAGTGCCAAAACCGTAAAGACGGTGTTTTGGGAGCAGGGACCACTCACCCAAAACAATAGGAAGTATGGAGCACTGGCATCCTTTCTTATCCAATTTCATAGAATTGTTGAAAAGATTTTGTAGATTGCATATCAGTAAATGTTAGTTAATATGTTGTTTTAAAAAAAAGTATTGGAAGCTGGGCAGTGGTGGTGCATGTCTTTAATCCCAGTGCTTGGGAGACAGACACAGGTGGATCTCTGGGTTTGAACCCAGCCTGGTTTACATAGTGAGTTCCAGGACAGCTAAGGCTACACAGAGAAACCTTGTCTCAAAAAAAAATTAAAGAGTATTTGATAGGGTGAAATTAGATTTAACCATCCAATCAAAGAGGTATTTGAGTCAGACAACCAAAAACTTCTTTGATAATTGAAGCTATACAAGAGGACAGGTTGACTCAAATGTAGAATTTAGAAGCAGAGAAAATAAAGACAGAAAGAACACTTACATGCACTCAATAGGAAAGAGATGGAAGAGGAACCAGATATGAAAATTGAGAAGTAATACAGAGGTGGGAGGACACCAGGAAATGACAGGGTCACAGAATGTAAAAGAAGAAGCATTTTCAAGAAAACAATTTCAAATGTTGTAGCTGTGGGAATGAAGGTCCAGTACAGGATTAGACTATAGCCAATGTGGGTTTTCCATCGAAAGGACACCTTTCCCATAAGGTGAGAAAACTAGACCTTCGTGATTAAGAGTGAGTGGTTCAGAAGTGTAGGCAGGCATTTCAGTTAACCTTTCTAGACCATTAGAGATGCATAGAAAAAAAGAATCAAAATATTAATGACTCTAACCAGAGCTCAGAGGGTTTTTCTGTATTGGGAAACACTGGAGCATGTGCTATGAGGCAAGGGACAGTGACTACCAGCTGACCAGAAACGGCAGACACCATGCGGACTGTTTAAATCATGTTCTCCACCAATTTCAGTGCCCTGGTTTCTTTTAAAATACAGGAAAACTACAGTAACAGATGCTACGGACCCAAGGGCCCACCTTGGACAAAGAGTTTTGCCTTGTGGAATCTCAGTGTCTATTGAGAAGTTCAATCCAGGCCCAATAGATATAAATTAAATATTCTTGTCACATACCTGATTGCTTGCATATTGAAAGACTGATACTTTCTTCATCCTTAGTTTAACGAGGTCTAAATAGTGGTTGTTGTTATCCAAGAAAAAACTTCTACTTTCATAAGTAGATGAGAAAAATAATCAATGTATTTGTGGTGTTCATGTATGCATATATATATATATATATGTACGTGTTTGCATGTGTACATGTGTGGAGGCCAATGGTTGACAGCAGGTATTTTTCTCTATCAGTCACTTTTTATTTTCTGAGTCAGGGGGTCTCAGTTTCTCACTGAAGCCAGAGCTTGCAGGTTGGGCTGGGGTAGATAGCCAGCTTGTCTCGGGCATCCCATGTTTCCACCTGTCTAGCATCGAGATTACGGTTGAGCTGCCATATGCTCCAGTATTTACGTGGTTGCTGGGTATCTGAACTTCAGTCCCCAGGTTTGCACATCAAACACTTTTTCCACTGAGCTGTCTCCCCTGGGAATTCAAACTTGCTGTAAATTACCAACATGTAAACTTACAAAGGCCACTCAGCCGGCTACATGTGTCTCCTGAGTTGCAGAAGCAAGAACTGTTCTGGTTTTCTGGGTCACTGCAAATGTCAGGCAGAGCTTTCTTTTGAAAATAAAGTTCTATAGTTCTTCAATTCATGGTATTTTTCAGAGATCTTGACCCTACATCGAGAAAACCTGTGCTTTATGTAAGAACTAGAGCATGGGAATGGCATACGAGGTTCTGGAAACAGAGCTTGAGTTTGAATTCTGGACCCACTGCCTCTGACACACAGCCAGGTTCTCCCCAGCTCTCTCCCTATCATCAGCATGGCACCAGCAGACATTCTAATATGTATGTACATAAAGTATGAGGAGAACGATGTCTTGGCATAGTAAGTAACATGTTATCCTTGATAAAAGTAGATTTCATGTGTAGTAAATTTTTTCACCGATGAGCATTTCTTCTGTTTGGGTAATAATTCATAATATCTAAGTCCTTAAATGTGAAGCACTCTAGTGGCATATTAGTAGTAAATCACTATATAGTAAATCGTACTTTTCACAGAGGGAAATCACTCCTTCCCTAGTCTTGTCTTTAAAGCCATGGGGCTCTGACAAGCAAAGGAGTAACCGATGGCACACAGCTGGCAGCCCAGTCTGCATGGCATTTGCCTATAGTAATTCTTTGTTGTTTATAAACAATCATTACAGCCAGTTATATAGTTTGGGAGCTTAAGAGTAACTTTTCTGTATCATGAATATTTAAATAAGATACTGAAAAGTAGAATAGATGCTGTTCAAATTTGTCTAGAAAATTGACAAGAAAGATTATTTTAAAAAAAATAAACTTCATTTTAACTTCTAATCTAATTTCTAATGCTAAAGAAAAATCTTCATATGAAAGTAAAATCTCTAATTTATCAGGAAACCAGTTCTTAAAATATGCCAATGTGTTAGTTTACATATATACATACATATATATATATCCCCTTTTAGTGCCATAATGGTGAAGGAACTTTCTTCAGTCAGTTCAACAAATACAACCTGAATATCCACTGTATGATAATCACTTTCCTAGATTTAGTAAAACAAAATTGACTAATGGAGAGAAAAATGAAAGTGCTGTTAGTAGGTACTGGTAAAAATGAGCTTTAATGGACCATAAAAAAAGAAATACCTTAACCTGTGAGTCTTGGGCTAAGCTAATGGGTGTTCAGTGAGGTCCATAGGGACCATGAAGAGTTAGTCCAAGAGACACAGTAAAAAGGATGCCCATAGGACGATATACACAGTCACAGAGATCAGAGAAGCAGGGAAATCAATGCCCAGAGAAACAGTTCTCAAGCAGAACGAGATTAGAAAAAACACTGAGAACTCACAGGTAAATTCTGTAAGTAAATTACACTTGCCCCTCTTCCCGTCCTCTCATTTGATACAGTCCCCAAAGAGGCCAGTGTCATGAAAAAAATTGGTGCCCCCTTCCACTCCACATATTGAAAGCACATCACTCTTTGTGATGACATTTAGAGTTGGGAGTATCCTGCCAGTGGCCAGGCAGTAAGGGTTTTAGCTTTGGAGGATCATAGGTTATCTACTGCAGCTACTCAGTCCTGCTGCTGTATCACAAAGGAATGAGCGAAGGTCCTGACTTGAAGGTATGTGCGTGTAAGACTCTCCACTGCATGGTGAGAACCCTCCAGTTGAACCCAAGTCCATTCAGAGGCAGCCACATAACTGACAGGACCCAGCATCAAAAACCGTGCAGGACTCCTTGTATACTGTTGAGAATCCTGAGACAATGAAGCAGAGCCATAGGCAAGCATCAAGTCTTCCTAAAATGTTGGACTTTCTTCAACTCAGTCACAGGACTGTGAGCGAGACTGTGCCTCTATCTCCACTTGGCATGCTTCGAAGTTTGGCTAATTACTCTTGTTCTAGAAACATGGTAGATTTATCATCTTCAATCTTTAATCATGTTTCTTTATACCTGTAGAACTCCAGAAAGTTTTTCTCACATATAGTAACTATGTCCATATCTAAGAACCTTTTAAAACTGTAGTCATATGATCTTAACATGTATCCACAGACAAACAATTCTTTGTTAGTATTCAAATCTGCCATTGAGAATCAACTGCAGCGAGTCAACGATTTTGGTGTATAGAAGACTTGGTTTCCCCTCTCCCAACTCACATTTCAAAGGACCATATATACTCATGGTGGGTTGAGAAAGCCTTTCAACATCTCTATATATCACCTGACAAGTGCATTTGGGGCCCTTCTTGAAAAAAAATTAACACATATTGCTAGTTGTGGTAAAGCAGGTCTATAATCCTGACACTTTGGAGGCTGAGGCAAAAGGATCCAGTGTTTAAGTACAGCCTCAACTACACAGAGCTATATCATAGGAGGATCTCATTGCCAGTGATTCCTTAGAGATCTTGTCTGTCTACGTCCTAGAATGCTAACCCTACTAGGAATCTCAGATGATGTTTTATGATCAGTGAATAGTTCCTCTGATCAGAAGTCCAGCAACACATGCTCTCTAGCTTGGCTACCTGTAGTTTGTGTTCTTTCCTCAACTTATCTGACATTGGTAGTGTATCTTGCACACTGATGATACTATAGGCCTGAAACTTCACCATGAGAAATTTACCTTCTATAGTTCCTTTGCTGCTCTTTGGGATCTCACAGCATCTTCCAGCCTCTGCAGGCACCTGTACACACATGGAACACACGAATTCACAAAGGCACTCATATATATACACATGAATTTCAAAAGTGGATGAATCCTAATAATGGTAATTTATTTAAAACAAATTAAAATGAACTAAAAGGAACATGGACATTCTAAACAAAACAAGTAACAACTAAAATTTTATCTTGGTCTATTTCAGTGTCAACATACATGTATTCTTCATTTTCAAAGAGCTCCAGACTCTGTCTAAAGAAATATTTCTTTCTATTCAGAAAAGCAGAAGCTGGTTACTTATTTGCTGGAAATTCATCAGAAAGGTCACCTAGGGTCACCAGATAAAATGGAGTATGCCATGTGTTTTCAAATGTCTGGGACATATGCTTATTTGAAACTTGAATTTAATTGGGTGTCTTGTTTGTTTAATTTGATTAGGCAAGCAACCTTACACCTACATTAAACAAGGATCTGAGTGATATAATTTGTAGACTCCCTATTAGCCCTGAAATACTCTGTGCATGACTTTTTTGTAAATCAAATTAGTAAGCAAAGGGGACTGAAGAGATGCCTCAGGAATTAAGAGCACTGACTGCTCTTCCATAGGGCCTATATTCGATTCCCAGCACCCAAAGAGGGACTCAAAACCATCTGTAACTCCAATACTAGGAAATCCTTTTCTGGCCTCTGAGGGCACTGCATACACATTGTGAACAGATAACACATTCAGCAAAACACCTATGTATATAAAATAATAAATGAATATAAATAAAACTGAGAGTAAAGACTGGCATTTTTTAGAAGAATAGTCATTTATTTGAAGAAATTTGCTAATCAAGCAGAAGGGTGACCTGTATACTCCATTGTCATCCATTTACACGCTTTCCACCACGAGGCGAGAAGACTCAATCTTGTGGCATCTGGACTAGTCGTCTACAGGGCAGAGTACAACCCACACAGGGAGTCAGTGCAACAGAAGGAATGTGACAACAGGTGATAAATATGTGAAGAGAGGGAGCCAATAGCCAGTCATGAATAAATCTGAGGCAATGAGTCTGACCCTCTGCCTGTCAAAAGATGAGGGTGTCATGAGGGATCCGTGCAGTTTCACAACACTGAAGTGTGTACATTTATTCTCTTCACTTCTAAAGAGCATGGATGATGTAAGCACATTTCTCTATGTATTTCTATGGGTAAAACAAACTAAAAAGATTCTTCTTTACAATGGGAGAACAAAATGAAGAGACCATTTACCAGACTGGAGAAAATACTGTTAACTATGCATCTGAAAAGGAGTTAATATCCAGAACATGTGGGGAACCCCAAAAACTTAATAAAAGAGCATAACCCAATTTAAAATGAAGGATTGATAGAATTACCCAAAAGAAGACCTATTAATGTCACCAGATAAATGAAGAAAATGTTCAACATGATCAAAGATCTGGAAAAAGCAGTTCACAGCTATAGTGATATCACCTCACTCTTGAAAGAACTGCCATCCAAAAGACAAATGATGAGATGCTTTGGTAAAGACATGAGAAAAGGGAAGCTATTATGAGATGAGATATGAGATGTGAGAATAAAGCTAATATTATGGGAAATTTTAAGAATGTTCCTCTAAAAAATTAAAAATAGAACTTCAAACAATTCAGTAATCCCATCAGTCAGATGTGGAACACTATTCACAATAGCAAAGAAGTAAAGATA
>CABHPH010162966.1:3806-46482 GCA_902168325.1 Peromyscus nudipes | reverse complement strand
TAACTAAGGAGCCTACTAAGGTCCTAGTGGGGGAATCTGCTATTGTTTGACTAAATGACCATGCTGTTTATGTTTGTGCCCATAGATGTGTGTGCTCAGAAACTTTGATTAATGCCGCCTCGGGGATCCAGCCTCCAAGGCAGCACACAGGGCTTAAAAGGAATCCATGGCGTTGGTGTAAACTAAGACTTTTCTATCTGAGGGGTTTTAGGGAATGAAGACACTGATGCACTCCCTTGGTGGTTCCTTTCTTTATTCTCTCATGTTGTTCTCACCATGCCGTTCTCTCATTATGTTGTTCTCTTTTGTTGCTCTGCTCTCGTGTCTTTTCACAGCTTATGTACCCCAACAAACTCTTTCAGGCAATACAGGAGTCATAAAAAGGTTACATTCCATTGGTAAAGACATGATTAAAACAGAGTCATCAGCTGGGTGGCGGTGGCACACACCTTTAATCCCAGCACTCGGGAGGCAGAGGCAGGCGGATCTCTGTAAATTCGAGGCCAGCCTGGTCTACAGAGTGAGATCCAGGACAGGCACCAAAACTACACAGAGGAACCCTGTCTTGAAAAACAAAAACAAAACAACAACAAAAGAGTCATCCCAACAACTCACATGCAATACATCTAAGTAGCCTGTGATGAGCAATCAAGGAGCATTTTTCTCAGCCAACCCTTTTGTTGACAGGCTGCAAATTGTAATTATAAAGAAAGAATCAATTACTTTATTATCTATCTTGAGAGGTAATCTTGTAAGGAATTTTAAAAAAAATCACAGACTTAAACTGCTGAAGAGCTCCAGAGGATGAGAAAATTGTGCACTTGCAACCTATCTGAGTGTATTAGCTGCTTTGATCTTATGCCCTGCACTCTCTCAGGCAGAGGAAAAGCAATTTAACCTGACTCAATGACTATGTAAATATATCGAACTAACACCCTGCAATTAGAAGGTATCTAGAGAATGCTGAGTCTCCAGGCAAGAGACACCATAAATCCTCTAATTTAGGCTCAAGACAAAATTCCTGAGCTACTGTAAATCTTTTAGCATCAGCTTAAGTCTGCACTTCCAAGATACTATGACACATTAAAACTCAAAATGTACTTTCTGCCCTGTGTGTGATTCCTGACTATCAAAGAAACCTGTAGCCCTTATTTTGGGGCTACAGAGACAAATTATTTTTTGTAGCCTTGACTAGTCGGAATTTATTTTTACAAATTGAGGTCAGGAATGGGTACAAGGAATTAATCACTTGCCAGCTGGCAATAATTGGACTGTTTGGTATTTACAACCTAGCCAGACAGCTCAGCTGTGTCATTGTGAACTACAGATTGTTTTTCTGGGAATGTTTACCTTAAAAACCATTAGCAAGGTATCCGGTCTAATCTAAAGCTATTTTGAAGCTTTTTTTTAACCTAATGGTGTACATGAAATCTATGACTTCATTTCTCAGCATTAAGATTAAAGGAATTTGAGCCAGCCTGGCTCCTGAACTCAAATGTTTTCCTAAATCATAAACCTGAGCTGTGATCTAAAGCAGCCCCTAAGTGGGACTCATAGACCTTGTGGAACTCATAGGCCTTAGCTATGAAACATATCCTTGTATTTATTTTTATTCATCAAAACTCTATCAATTATACAATACAACTTAAGGAGGAATCATCTTCCTGACAATCCACAGATATAAATGCCCAGTAGATCCGGATGTTTCCATGAGATAAACACACTATAATACAGGCAGTGGGGGACTCCCCACATCCAATATACACCATGTCAGAAACCAGAGAAAAGACTGTAGCAGCAAACATGAAGAGGGACAACAGAAGCAAAAGACATTCTGGAGTTTGTAGCCTCATAGCCTTGCTTAATGATGTTTGCCCATTAGAGAGTTTTCCTCCTGGTGGGCTGACACCCTGAACCCCAACTGCCACCTGCTGTTTCTCTGACATGGCTACCAGCTACTGGCATTTGATCAGGGAAGCTTTTTTTGCAGTGAGGAAAGACTAAACTGGTCAAAGTGCCAGGTATAAGTAACTGTGAGTGCTCAGCTGGGTGTGTCATTTATATCAACCTCCCTCTACCCAAGCCTCAGGGAACATTGCTGAAGAGGAGGTAGAAAGGATGTAAGAGATAGCAGATAGGGAGGAGAACTGTGAACTGTTGACTTCATGGCATGGCTGCTGCACATATCAACTTGCAGCACCTGTGGTTATCTGCACAAGACCTGCATAAGATCAGTGACTCAGAATTCTGGTGGATCATCTAATGGATGAGGGAGAAGTTCTTGAGGCAGTTGATGGCTACTGAGGGAGGAAAGTCATTCTCCCTTGGGGATATGCCCATTCTCCTGTGGAAAGCCCCATGTCCAAGCACATATGGACAGCATTAATTGGACTCAAGAGGTTACTTATTAATAACAAGAAATAAAGGAGGACATAAGGTTGGTAGGGATGTTGGGTAGGATGTACTAGGGAGAACTGGAGAAAGGTAGTGATAGATGGATCTGATCATAATATATTGTATAAGTACATGAAATTTTCAAGGAATAAATAAAAACATATTTTAAAAGTTTAGATTTGGGGAGGGGATAAAGTGCACCATTATAAATAATCATGCATAGTCAGCACTTAAAAAGTATATATATATATATATATATATATATATATATATATATAATATTTATTACAGATGGGAAAATACGAAGTTTCTAAAAGAAGTCACAGAGCTGTGTCAGCATCCCCGCAAGAAGTTGGGTCCCATTCCCAGTCCCTATAGCAAATGGGCTCGAGGCTAAGAATTATTCCGACACTGTCACTGCTGCCAGAGCCAAGTTCAGGGAATACGCAGGGGTGAGCGGAAGGCGGAACACAAAGGAAATAAGAGTCGACATGAATTCAAGAAAGGGTTTAAAAGCACTCTTTTTTTTTTCCTCTGAGGTACAAATATAGACACTCTAAATATTCAACCACTCCAAATAAATGTTCCTCAGAATACATAGGTTCAAACTTTGAGTTCTACACGAGCAGTCGTGAACCCTGCAGGAATTTATTCAGGGGCCACACGTTGCTCTCGCCCACGTTGGTGGTGCGTCTCTGGCACTGCCTGCAGCGCCGGTACTTCTCACACTGGTCCAAGAGGAACAGCTTGTCAGAAGCCCTGGGGAGGAGAAAGCAAAGCTGACGTCATCAGGTGTCCCCCAAGTCCCTGGAAGCAGAGAGAAGGAAAGTGATACCGAGCTCTGCCTTCTCGGCTCTTACAGTCCACCTGCTGCCTGCTGCTGCTCACCCCACATCCTGGCGTCTATTGTCTCCTCCTTTTCACCGAATCAAAGGCTGTGTGCAAATTCCCAATAGTTTGACCCTTCCTTCATGCCTCGCCACACATGCCTAACACCAAACACATGAAGTCCAAGGTCACCCCCACCATCTAAGATGTGGCCTTGGTGTTTTGCCATACATGCATTATTCTCACTCCCTGGAAACCTTGTCTGAGAAGGGGATGAAGCTACTGACTGACAGGCAATCCCTAACACCTGCGGAGAACTAAGGGTAGACTTGCAAAGAAAAGCCCCAAGAGGCCAGAGCTTCTGGAGAGTTAAGCACCAGAAAGAAAGTAGAGACAAAGAAAGGAAAAACAAACTGGAAGTGGAGATGAAGCACAGCAGTGACTGAGTCTCCGTTTTTAAAGTTCTTGGTTCTGCAAGTCAGTTCCAAGCATGCTCTCGTGACCCATCAACATTTCTGTAAGGACACAGAATTCTGTAAAAGTCACAAGGCTGCGTCAGTACCCCTCTTCCAAACCCGGCAGCCAGCAAGAAATTGGGTCCCAACTATGAGGGGCTGGAGGGAGAGCTGTCAAAAAAGTGTTTGCTGTGCAAGCATGAAGACCTGAGTCTGATCCTCAGAACCGATATACCAGCCAGCCTGGCTTAATAGACGAGCTGCAGGCCAGGGAGAGACCCTGTCTCAAAAAGCAAGGTAGATGGTCCCATTTAAGGTTGACCTGTGACCTCCACAGGCTGATGCTCACAAAGGCACATGCATACACACATATGAGAGTGTGAGAGAGAGAGAGAGAGAGAGAGAGAGAGAGAGAGAGAGAGAGAGAGAGAGAGAGAGAGAGAGAGAGAGAGAGAGGGAGAGAGAGAGAGAACTAGGAAAACCTTAGAAGGAAAAGAATAATCTTGGAAGGAATAGGGAAGACCTATCTGGATTACACCAGAAACGGGACAGAGTTGGCATGTGCTAACTGCATAAACATAAATCTTGCTTTTGTTTTTGTTTGTTTTTTGTTTTGTTTTGATTTGATTTACATCAACTACTTCCTTCTTCCTACCTGCTTCCTGCTTGCGTCACTGTATACCACAGCCTGGCTTGGGTAGTGAAGTATCACTTCTGATGTGTTACATACACCCCTGGAGCACATTTGCTAACTGGAGCTCACAATTATTTCCTGTGACTCCTCTATCCACTATCATCATGTTGGCCAAGCATTCTTTGTGAATCTAAACAAAATCTTGCTGGCAGAAGCCTCACTGTTTCTCACTGTTTTTCCACAAGATTGAAAAAAAAAATAGTTTGAACTCTCCCACTCCCACATTCTTCCTCTTCTCTGAATCAAACAGCCCCACTCTCCTATGGCACCTGATTGTCATATTATCCCTCATACTTTCTCCATGATTAGGAAATCAGATGAGAAGTGCCTTTCAAGAAACTCGAAAAGAAAAGTGGAAGATCTTCATCCATGGCTCTTCAGCCATGATTAAAATAATGATGATGATGATGATGATGATGATGATGATGATGATGATGATGCTGGAGCTGGAGAGATGGCTTAGCAGTTAAGAGCACTGGCTGCTCTTCCAGAGGACCCGGGTTTGATTCCCAGCACCCACATGGTGGATTATATTCCAGGTCCAGGGAATCTGACACCCTTCTTCTGGCCTCCTTGGGAACCAAGCACACAGTGGTATACAGCCATATATGGAGGGAAAAACTTATACATAAAAACTTATACATAAAATAAATCTTTAAAAATAATTTTTTAAGTCAAGGTCAGAGAGATCAGTTAAGAGTGCTTGCTGCTCTTCCAGAGAAACTGAGATTGGTTCCCAGAACCAAAAGTGCCTCATAGTTGCCTGTAACTCCAACTCCAGGGGCTCTGACACTGTCTTCTGGTCTCCTCAGAGACACATGCGCGCGCGCGCGCACACACACACACACACACACACACACACACACACACACACACAAAATGAAATCTTAAACAACAGTGGAAAAGTAGCTATTTAAACTGGTTTTGTGTTGCATTTGATTCTGATAATTTGATTGTATAGACTGGATCAATTTCATTGGAATCTTAACATCTTATGAAATCTTCTTTTCATTTTATAAAATCTTACCTTAAATTTCTAAAGGATTTCTATTATTTCCAAAGTATAACCATTTCCCATCTTTTTATTTCTTTGCCCCTAAAACTCCTATGCTAGTTTGGTCAGGCAATTACTTTCACAGTTTACAAATTTAAAAATATGACTAGCATTAGAAGCCTTTCCAAAGTTAGTGCTAATTATAAATGACAGATTCACACAGTAAATATACAACTGAAGAGAGGCCCAGCTCCACTGTATGTAACTTGTTTTTCCCATTATCAGTCCTTCCTTGACTCTGCTCTTAGGACCTAACCATAAGGGCCAGGCATGGTGGTGCACACCTTTAGTCCAAGCACTCAGGTAGCAGAAGCAGATGAATCTCTGTGTTTGAGGCCAGTCTGATCTACATAGCAAGTTCCAGTCCAGCTAGAACTACATAGCAATACCCTATCTCAAAAAAAGAAATCCATAAGGCTTGGAAGTGTTCAGAGCAGAGCTCATCTTGCTTCAAAGCAGCTCTATCCAAAGAGAGTTACAGCCTTCAGCAAAGTGGAACCACCAAAGCAGAAGCAAGGATCAGGGCAGGGTCAGTAAAAACTTAACATACAACACAGTGTTTTTCAGCCCCTTGCTCATAAAAGACATTGCTAATCGATTGCAGCAGCATTTCTCACTAAGCAGATTTGTTCTCCCCACAGAATTTTGTTGAGGGCCATACTAATCAAATGGAGGCACTCAAACCCTCTGCCACCCTAGAGTTAGACACGCAGTGGTTCTCAGCCTGGGGGTGACATAGCAGATATCCTGGATATCAGGTACTTCTATCACAATTCATAACAGTAGCAAAATCACAGCTATGAAGTAGCAACACATTAATTTTGTGGTTGAGGGGTCAGCACAACATGAGGAACTGTATTAAAGGGTCGCAGCATCATGATGGTTGAGAGCCACTGGGATAGAGGAAAGAAAATGTGAAGCTGATTTACAGGGAAGTTTCTTGCGAGCAAAGAGCGGCTGGTTCCCATTAGGTCTCACCGCTCAAAGGCCTTCTCCTCCAGATCCCGCTGCTTCTTCATGCACAGGCTCCTGTCCCAGTCCTCCTGCAAACACTGGTTGATTCTGTTCACTCGATCCAGCTCAGCGACTCTGTCTGCCAAGTGCCTGCGGAGAAAAGAACAGCCTGACTCCATTCATAATGCTGGGAAGGGCCTATGACCACCCTGGGAGCCCCAATTCTGTTCTGTTAAATGAGACAGAAGGCATTCTGGTTCTGTTCAGGAGTCTTTGAACTGTGCAGAAGACATGGATGCTGTAGAAGCATGGTAAAACTGCTAGCTGTCAGATAATGGATGGCTCTAAGATCTTTCATCTTGAATCCTGGCTTAAATTAGCAGGGTGTAAGTCCTATTCCAACTAACAACGTCAGCTTCCACAGCCATTAATCTCCTTTGGAGCTAATTTGGCTCATCTGAAGAATCATCCTAAATGGATTCCCTATACTGTGTGTTTCTTCCCAGCTGCTCAGCTGTCAGCAATCAGTCTACACGTTGCTACAGGCATTTGGTTCTTGGGGTTTTTTTTCCCTCCCTCTTTTCAGAGAAGGTCTCTGTGTGGTTCAGGGTGGCCTTGAACTCTAGATCCCCCCTGCCTCAGCCTCCAGCGTGCTGGGAGCGCAGAAGTGCGCTATCACACTTGGGTACGGCAGGCATTTGCGGAGACAATGGAGAGTCGTACAAATGGAGGTGCAGAAAGGAGAAATGACTTGTAAGCGAGAGGAAGGAAACAGAACTACCCAGCGCTGACAGGAATGCATGATGGAGGGCATGTCACCCAGGATGAGAACGCTTGGCTGTGTTGCCATCACTGGTCTCCACACTGGCCATCACTCCTGTCACAAATCACCATCACTGGTCTCCACACAAGTCATCACTACTGTAAGTCTGGTTCACATTATTTATGTGAATCCGCTTTTGCCAAAAAATGAAACTTTTGCCATCAGTTCATATTAAAGTTTTCCAGGAGCTTCATTAAATGTGACCACTGGCTCATACTACTCTGGCAGACTTTATGTGAAAGTGACACCTGCCACTGGGTGTCAGGGCCCTCACAAAAATCAGTACTGTCTTCAACGGGGTCACTTTTCCTAAAACCACCACTAAACCTAACTGCCATTGTGTGTCTATTATGAAGGTTAGATGATAAAATATACCCAACATGCCATACCCATCACAGAATGGAACTCTTTGACAGGTATCTGTTTTTCTCCTGAGCTTTTTCTTTTTATCCCCATATGTGTTGATGGAAAGGGAGAGACACAGAACTACTGTTTCATCCAACGATGGGATGACTCTCAACATCATTTCTCCTGAGACAAGTCAGGTGAAAATATACACTCACTGTATAGTTCCATTGCATATCTAAACTAAAAAAAAATCAACACATGTTTACACACAGTCCAGTTACATCTCAACAGCTATTTTTTAAAAGCATCAAGAAAAAATCGGAAAGCTATGCCTTCTCTCAGCTTGACTATGTTTTAACAATCCTCTTATGCTGCCACGCTCTCTCCTCCCACCATCAACATGCCCACAGAGCCTTTCAGGACGAGTGTGCTATAACCTTTGACTCTGCAAGCAACAAACCTGCTGGTTTCTAAACCCCAGAATCTGTAGAAAATGAAATAACAAGCTTGGGTGAAAAATAACACTAGAGTCAGTGTCGTACACTCACACCATCACGGCCCAAGATGCCGAGTTAGAGTCACCGGAAAGCCTTGTAGCACAGGCGTTTGCAGGTACCACTCCCACAGAACGGAGCAATGGCTTCACATGCAGTGCTTTGCTGGCTGTGACTCAGTAACCTCATCACCGCTTGACCACCCTGCACAGAGGCAGAGGCTACTGTAGCCTTTCTGCAGCCAATTCTTTGTGCAATTTAATAAAGATTTTAGCATTGTCTCTTCTAAGTAGAACATTTAGGATCGCTTGTTTTTATATGCTAATTGACCGATGAGGAGTCAGCCCAAGGAAGACCTCCAAACAGAGCACCTGTTGAAGGGCCAGCAAGATGGACATCTTAGTTAAGGTTTCTTTGCTGTAACGAAACACGAAGACCAAAAAGCAACTTGGGGAAGGAAAGGGTTTATTTGGCTTACACTTCCACATCACTGTTCATCAATGAAGGAAACCAGGACAAGAACCCAAACAGCATAAGAACCTGGAGACAGGAGCTGATGCAAAGGCCATAGAAGGATGCTGCTTACTGCCTTGCTCATCATGGCTTGCTCAGCTTACTTTTTTATAGAACCCAGGACCACCAGTCCAGGGATGGCACCATCCCCAATGGGCCGGACCTCCCCCATCAATCACTAATTTAAAAAGTGCCCTACAGGCTTGCCTACAGCCCGATCTTATGTAGGCTTTTTCTTAATTAAGGCTCCTCCTCTCAGATAACTTTAGTGTGTGTCAAGTTGACATAAAACTCTCCAGCACAGTGGGTCAGCAGATAAAGGCTCTTGCTGCCAAGCCTGATGCCCTGTACTTGATCTCTGGCTGGATAGGACTCATTTCCACATAGTAGTGGGAGAGAACTCACTCTTATAAATCGCCCTCTGATTCTCACATGAACACTATGGCATGCATGCATACACACACAAAAAACACATATATACATACTTACATACATACACACACAAATAATAAATAAATATTTAAAAGAGAGCTGGGCGGTGGTGGCGCACACCTTTAATCCAGCACTCAGGAGGCAGAGACAGTCAGATCTCTGTGAGTTCGAGGCCAGCCTGGACTACAGAGTGAGTTCCAGGAAAGGCACAAAGCTACACAGAGAAACTCTGTCTCAAAAAAACCAAAAAAAAAAAAAAGACTAACAAATACTAGGGGTTGGGAATTTAGCTCAATGGTAGAACACTTGCCTAGCAAGTGCAAGGCCCTGGGTTTGGTCCTCAGCTCTGGGGAAAACGCCGGGCGGTGTCGCTAGAGGTTTCCTGCTGGGCCCACAGTCAGGACAAATCTCTGCCACCCGCCAGTCCCACAGCCGCTCAGACCCAACCAAGTAAACACAGAGACTTATATTGTTTACAGACTGTATGGCCGTGGCAGGCTTCTTGCTAACTGTCCTTATATCTTAAATTAATCCATTTCTATAAATCTATACCTTGCCACATGGCTCGTGGCTTACCGGCATCTTCATATGCTGTTTGTCATGGTGGCGGCTGGCAGTGTCTCCGGCTCAGCCTTCCACTTCCCAGAATTCTCTCCTCCTTGTCCCGCCTATACTTCTTCCTGCCTGACCACTGGCCAATCAGTGTTTTATTCATTGACCAATAAGCAACATGTTTGACATACAGACCATCCCACAGCAGGGCGGTGGTGGCGCATGCCTTTAATCCCAGCACTCGGGAGGCAGAGATAGGCGGATCTCTGTGAGTTCGAGGCCAGCCTGGGCTACCAAGTGAGTTCCAGGAGAGGCGCAAAGCTACACAGAGAAACCCTGTCTCGAAAAAACCAAAAAAAAAAAAAATATTTAAAAGATTACTCACTGCAGAGCATGGTGACATGAGCCTTTAATCCCAGCACTTGGAAGGCAGAGGCAGGTGGATCTCTGTGAGTTCGAGGCTAGCCTAGTCTACAGAGTGAATTCCAGGACAGCCCGAACTACACAGAGAAACTCTACCTCAAAAAAAAATAACAATAACAAAAAGTATCACCTACTTAAGCTCATATAATGGAGAATTATATACCAATTTATAATTCTGCAAAAGAGCAGCACACACATACACACAGTCTCCTCTCTTTGTAATAGCTGTAGCTCTGCTGACTGGCTCTGAGGCAAGCACTACGCTAAGTTATTTGAGGGAGTCACTTAACTCTGGACCATCAGAAGGCAAATACTTGTATTAGCCCTAATACAAAAACAAACCCAGTGCCCTCAAAAGTATGTAACCTGCTCTATATCACTCAATAATACAGTGACAAAAACATGCCAGCTAATCAGAGTGCATTTGAGAAGTGGTCTGGAGGTCCAAGTGAAAAGCTGAAGTCCAAGTTCAAAGAAGGGGTCATGAGGGGCTGAAAAGTTGGCTTGTGGGGCTGGAGAGATGGCCCAGTGATTAGGTGCACTGGCTGCTCTTCCAGAGGACCTGGGTTCAATTCCCAGAACCCACGTGGCAGCTCACAACTGTCTAACTCCAGTTCCAGAGGATCCAATACCCTCACACAGACATACATGTAGGCAAGACACCAATGCACATAAATAAAAATAAATAAAATTAAATTAAAATTAAAAATAAACCGGGCGTTGGTGGCGCACGCCTTTAATCCCAGCACTCGGGAGGCAGAGATAGGCGGATCTCTGTGAGTTCGAGGCCAGCCTGGGCTACCAAGTGAGCTCCAGGAAAGGCGCAAAGCTACACAGAGAAACCCTGTCTCGAAAAACAAAAAAAAAAAAATTAAAAATAAATAATTTTAAAAATAAAAGGGTGTCCTGGCAGCCTAGGTAGAAAGGGTGTGCTTGTCAGGCTTGGGACAGCAAAACCTATCACTGAGTATGGAAATATATCACGATTTTAGAAACTTGATATGTATCAAGGCAAAGCTCTTGTTCTTGTACAGATTAGATTGAAACAGGGAAACATGTAATGCAGATCATGATTCTAACAGAACAAACTTCACGATTTAACTCCTCCCACACCCTCTCTACCAACAGTCAACCCCACTAGCATTGTGTCACCTTCAGTCTGTCACTCAGCTCATGTCCAGCCAAGCCAGCACAGAATAGAACAGACCCATACACTATCCCACTGGAACCATTCTAATATTTATAAAAATTTAATAATAGGACTTTTTGGTAAGTACCACTACCTTCTAAAAAGAGTGGATTCCTCGGCCAGAAGCCTTGGAATGGATGATAATCTTGGCTCATCAAAGATATAAGAGTTGGTAAACATTTACAAAGAGGAAACTAGTTTCCTATGACAATCTGGGTTGGGGTGGGAAGTAGGAAATGGATGATGGACAGCTAGGAAGGAAACATGAAGATGCTGTGAGACTGAGAGCCAGCGGGACCTTTAAATTTTCCCCAGCAGTTAGGTGACCAACTGGACATTCTGAGAAATCACGTGTCTGATGTTTGAACTTAGAGATCCAGGCACTGAGACAGAACTCCCTTCCCCATCCTCCATGATGGAAGCAGAAGGTCCTGGGAACTGAGGAAGGACCTGGCGTCAGGTCTTGATCTACATGAGTGTGGCAGCATATTTCTAGCTCATTTAGTGCAACCAATGGGCAGTGCTGATGTTATGATTCTTTTAAAAAGTTATACTGTTGCCAGGAGTGGTGGTGTACACCTTATATCCCAGCACTCGGGAGGCAGAGGCAGACAGATCTACGAGTTCAAGGCCAGCCTGGTCTACAAAGCAAGTTCGAGGACAGCCAGGGCTACCCAGAGAAACTCTGTCTCAAAAAACAGAAGAAGAAAGAAGAGGAAGAGGAAGAGGAGGAGGAGGAGGAGGGAGGAGGAGGAGGAGGTAAAGAAGTTATACTGTGATATAAGGGGAAATGTGGAGCTGGGACTTGAAGGAGAAGTGGAGATCAAGAGTGGGTACTTTTTTATTTAATAACATTCTCTTCATTGGAAGAATTATAAGTATAAAACTGAGTGAAATATGTAACAAATTTAGAAGAATGGCTTGCATAACTCCTCAATATGTTAGCCACACTTCTTCTCTGCTATTGTTACCAAGAAAGAAAGAGTTGGGGAAGAGGAAGAAGGGGAGGGGAGGAGGGGGAAGTCAGACCCAGGCTCTCCTTACTCTCTCTGCGTCCTCTGAAGCATCTGCAGATCCCGCCTCTGGTCCACCAGCTGGTTCAGGATGGCGTTCCTCTTGAGGCTGGCGGCTGCCTCCACCTGGTGCTTCATGCAACTCTGCTCTCGCTTTCGCCTGTCCACCTCCATTTCACCCTCGTCCTTACCAAAGATGGGCTCAGCAGAATCGGGCTCAAACATGGGCAACTGGGAGGGCTTGTTCTTTAACTGAAATGGACAGCACACAATGGACAGATCTACAACTTAGTAAAATACCAACATGAGGTTTAGGGGAATGAACAAGGGCCTCAAAACCTACCAAACGAATAGCATATATGCATGTTTGCGTCACTGTGTGCTTATTTATAGAACAGTGTTGATGCAGTGCGCAATTTTTAAGTAACGATCATCCTCTCCCTACCTGTGCATCCAAAGCTCTCTTGTAGTACTGTGTTTCTTCCATCTTCTCTTTTAGGTACTGGGCTCTTTGTGCAGCAAGTCTGATATTTAAGAAGCAGAGAAGACGAGAGAGTCACTTTACAGTTTGAATACAGCAACACAAGGTAGCCTTATCAAAACATGTTCGGTATTAACAGGAATGTGTACATGATGCATAAAAATTCATCATCCGTTCTGGGAGCTCTCCTGATAACAAACGGTAATTCAAGTCTACAGGCTGTTGGACACTGTGTTCACACAGGGCAGACAGGACAGGTAGAAGCGGAGGGTGGGCCATATCATCCAGATGGGATGAATACGTCAGGTACCCTCCCCAGCCCATGCACATACACAAATGCTTTTTCAGATCCAGACAAGAAGGCCATGCCTATACTTTCTATAAGCAGATTCAATATATAATTCTTCCTTAAGAAAAGTAATCTACCCTATTATAATTTACAGTCATCATATAAAACCTGCCAAAAACCAGTATGATCAATAAAATTGGTATAATGGAGCAGATAAATTTTAGGACAGTATATCCTTTTGGGCACAGAAACTAGCTTATTGTTTATTGCAGCAGTCTCTGTTCATGCTACACAATTACTGTCCTGGCTTCAGCAGCAAAAGTAGGAGCCCCCTAAGGCAGATAAAAATTTCATGCCCCTGGCCCTACCCAGGGCCTCAGACAACTCAACCTGAACAATAAAATTCTCCTTCCTGACAATTTAGAATTGAAACTAATATTCTCCAAGCTCAGCCAGGCAGTGGTAGCACATACCTTTAATCCCAGCACTCGGGAAGCAGAGGCAGGTGGATCTCTGTGAGTTCGAGGCCAGCCTGGTCTACAGAGAGAGTTCCAGGACAGGCAGGATAGGCTCCAAAGCTACACAGAAAAAGCTTGCCTCAAAAAAACAAAATCAAAACCACACACACACGCACACACATATGTACATAGTTTTGATTTTGTTTTTTATATATATTCCAAGCTCAAGGTGGAATAAAGGTGGTGCTGAGTAAAAAGCTGTGGGTGTGAGCAGAGGGAAAACTGATCCACATTGCTTTTCAATCCCTGGTTCTAATGTCACCTGTGTCTGTGCCCTTGGGCTTGATGGAACATGCTACAATGCTTATAGCAAGACCTCAGCTTTGAGTTCCCTGGAGCATCTCACAGTTGGCAATGATGCCTGCTCAAGCTATGTTCCTCCCTGTATCTACCAGAAGCACTGGCAATCATGAACAGTACAAAACGCTGCTCTGTGAGGACAGTGCTTTCAGAGCCTGTCGCTGTAACTAGAGAAATGGTGGCTTTCTCTTTTTGATGCAGTCATGCCTGTGGTACTGGCTGTCGTTTGGGTTAGCTTGTTCCCTTGGCTACAGAGGTAGGTGCTAACGAAATGTTGAGTGCTTATTCAATCCCACAAAGAAATTAGTGTCACTAAAACTTCCGTCTTTCCGGGCCCGTGTGCTGGACTCACTCCTCTGTGAGCTGCACTTGTTCCAAGCGATCCATCAACTCTTTGTTTTGTCTTTGCTTTATTTCCTTCTCCCGTTTGCTTTCCATTTGTTTCAGGAGACTCTGGGAATATTCCTCTTGCTTAAAAGCATTAATCTCAGGACTAAGAGGTCGTTTTTCAAACAGGAAGGATTTCTGAAATGAGGCACAAGCAATCCTCTTACTCTCGAGCACCAAAAAGTAAACGACACAAACAAAAATCCAAGCATGACTTAATTTCTAGTATTTGCCCAGCCCCGCAGACGTTAGCCAGCTAGTATTTAGACAACACACAGAATAATAATGACATGAGCATGGTCAGTGATAACGCTGAGCTAAGATAAGTTCCCAGCCTCTCTCAGAAAAGATCCTGAGCTGGTAATAACCACATCCTTACAAAGGAAGAGGGAATTCTGTGTGCAGAGGCATGGACAAGGACATGGCGGGAGGGAAAAGAGGGTCTACTGAATATCTGCTGTGAGCCTAGACATTCTGGAACTGGTGCTCCTCCGTCAAGATCAAAGATCAGAGACCTTGCTCTCGTCAGCTGCATTCTGCTGTAGGAAACAGACAGAAAGTGACAGAGTCATCTGGTCATTTAAGGTGCTAATAAGTGCTGTGAAATCCTAATCCTAGCGAGGGTCGGAGGACTGATGAATTGCCTGACATTTTTCCATGGAGAGGAATAATTGCCTCCACTGCAAATACCCAGGGGTCCTCTGTCCCAAACAGAAGGAGTCACAGGTGCTAAGAGACCAGGCATGGCCAGTGAGAGAAAGTGGGGGATGCGGTGCTGAAGCATAGTGAACAGGAAGCACAGGTCAATAAGCTAAGGAAGATGGGGGCGGGGGAGGGGCAGCCACACAGGGTCTGATCAGGCAGAGCAATTTGCCTGTGTCCAAAATCTGGATTTCATTTTGATTCAATGGGACACCATTAGAGGAATTAAACGTGAGAGTGATATACTTGGATTAGGAATTTTTAAAGATCATTTTGGTTTCGTGTGAAGAACTGATTTTAGGGGAGTAATTATTGGAGGGCAAAACAGAAGTATGCCTGTAATGTGTCCTGGAAAAAGATAGTAACATGGATGATAAAAGAGATTGGTGCAGGGGGAAGGGCGCCTTAGGGCAGAGGGGACCCTTCGGTGGAAAGAAAGTGACAGGGCTGCCCTTCGTTGTCAGCCAGGAAAGAGGACACAGCTGCTCTCCCACCTAGCTGCTGTCGATCCCTATGCCTCCGAGATGGCAGCTGCCGGCGCCCAAGGCCTGCGGGTCACCTACCACCGACTCATGGATAAAGTGGAGTTGTTGCTGCCAGAGAAATTGAGGCCGCTATACAACCACCCGGCAGGCCCCAGAACAGTTTTTTTCTGGGCCCCAATAATGAAATGGGGGTTGGTGTGTGCAGGGTTAGCTGACATGGCCAGACCTGCAGAGAAACTCAACACAGCTCAATCCACCGTACAGGGTTTATTTGGTCAAGGTACTCATTTGTAATTATACCAAAAAATTGGAGTTTGTTTGCTGTTAATTTCTTTGTGGGGTCAGCAGGAGCCTCTCAGCTGTTTCATATTTGGAGATATAATCAAGAACTCAAAGCTAAAGGAATCAAGAGTTCCTGATCACCTGAACAATCCAGATGTGGACAGAAACATTGGAACCTAGTTTATTTAATTATTGATAAGGTGATACTAACTGTTCTGATAACGTTTGAAAAGAATGAAAAAGAAACCTAACTGTAATTAATAACTAGTCCTTGACTCCACAGAAAAATAAAGCAAACTTTTAATAACAGTCTCTCTACATATGACTCCAGGAACTTACCTATGGGTAGCACTAGCCTTGTTTTCTACCATTTGTCCATAATAAACCTTACTTGATCACAAAAAAAAAGAGATGTGCAAATATTTGATATGCTTGGGAGATGAATGCAACTGGACTTGTAGATAGTTGCATTTGAAGGAGAGAGAAAGAAACCGGAAACCAATCACTCCTACAGTGCAACGCGCTGGCTGGTGATGGCAGCCTGCACAGAAGCTAAATTCTGTAACATTAACCTAGTCCAATCAACTTACTAATATGAGAAGACAGAGAAGAATGGAGGTGGATAGAATCAGAAGCTCTTAGCCTTTCTATGAAGAGGCAGGAAGTGGGCGGTCATAACTGTAGTCAGTAGCTTATCCTGTAGGGAGGCAGTGATCAAGTCTAAATGGCAGCCCGGTACTTCCTTCCCCTCCCTGATGCCCTTGTCAGGAAAGCTCTTCCTTCATTTTTTTCTTTGCCTTACTCTTACATGCAGGAATCATCCCTCGATCTTTTCAAAGATTTACATGGCAGTTAGGCTGCACTCATCCCTTTGAGTGTCTGTCTCCTCTAGACTAAGATCTCATTACAATATGAAATGTGTCTGCTAGATACCAACAGAATGGCCAGTCCAGAGGAGCTACATGTGTGTCTAATGGTGAACAAAGTACATTCCTATTATATCTATGTGGAGAATAGCAGATTGTATCAATAGTGGTATAAAAAAGATTCAGGCAGGAACAAAGGTAGATTCAGCGGTTGAAGACATGAAGTGAAGCAGATAGCTTGCCTCCAGCTGAAGTGGAATTCTCAACCTTGATGCATTCAGATCACCTGGAGATCTCACCCTAGTCTAAAGCCACATGGTGCAAGTCTAGGGTGCATCCCCAAAAGTTTTCATTCCTAGCAAGTTCCCAGACAATGTCAATGCTGCAGCTTTCTCTTTAGATCCTAGGGCTGGACATTAGGGCCTGTCCTAGGGCCTGATTGGCAGACTATAATTAGCAAGAGTTATAGCGATGAATAGAAATCATACTGTGACTGTGAACTGTGTTGTGGAGGCAGACCCTTGACAGACCTACACAGGCCACAGTCCAACTTAGTTACTTCAGATGGCACAACCTGCAGCATAGGATATTAGCTTCAAAGTCTTACAAGTGAGCAAATACTAGCCACAGAAATTTTTATGTGATGAAAACAAAGACAACTTTAATAAACAGCAAAGAGATGACCACTGCCTTATTAATATCCCAACACAACTAGCAGAACTTGGGGAGTAAGCGCTGCAATGCTGACCAACCATTGGTCCAAGCTCTGAATAGGAAAATGCCAATCACCCAGAGACAGTTCCCCCAAGTGGAATTACAAATACTTCTGGAAGTTACAAAAGTCACTCATTTCCCACAGAGAAACACATATTCAAACAACAAAAATTGTTTTAAATATTAATAGCTGGGCATGGTGACACACGCCTTTAATCCCAGCTCTCAGGAGGCAGAGGCAGCAGGATCTCTGTGAGTTCAGGGTCAGCCTTGTCTGCAAAGCAAGTTCTAGGACAGTCAAGGCTATTACACAGAGAAACCCTGTCTTGAAAAACTATACACACACACAAAAAAAAAATTAGAGATATTAGAGATTGAGAAAGATCCAATTATCAAAAAAAAAGGTATTGCTTAAGTGATAAAAAGTTTGATAGGAAACAATTTGACAGAAAACAATCTCTTTTTTTAGTGTTGCTTGTATGCTATCAATAGAAATTTTAAAGAGACTCACATAAAATTCGGGTTTCTCATTCTTGTGATTCCTTATAGCTTCAGCGACTCCAAGATTATAGGCAGCATTTTTCTGGTTCTGCTCTCTAGCGGCCATACTTTTCACCTATTGCAAACAAGGTTTTTTTTATTTTTAATTTAATAACAAAATATAATCTTCAAAGCCCTTTATTCTGCCAGGAGGTGGTGGTGCTCGCCTTTAATCCCAGCAGAAGCAAGCAGATCTCTGTGAGTTCAAGGCCAGCCTCGTCTACAAGGCGAATTCCAGGACAGCCAGGGAGACATAGAGAAACCCTGTCTCAAAAATAACAAAACAAAAGCAACAGCAACGACAACAACCCTTCATTCTATATTAATTCTATATTAATATTCTATATTAATTCTATATTAATATTAATTAATTCTGTTCTATTCTTTCAACTCTATGTCGTCAACATATTCCAGCCAACACAGAAGCCTGTTTGGATGTAGTGGTACTTTCCAGTGTCCTTAAAGATTTATAGACATGAGGTGAGGTTTTTGTTTTTCATTCCCCATTTTTGGATTCTGAACACCATCACTCCAACTATAACAAAAAGGAATGGAAGATCTTTACTACAAATGCAGGAGACAGTAGCAGCAGCATTATTGGAGACCACGGACTCTGCATAGGGAAAGTATAAAGGTACCATTCTGTGTCTCCCCACCCCACCCCCCTTTGAGGTAGACCATGATTTTAAAAGGTATAAGATTTGACCAGATTTAGCTGGGCGGTGGTGGTGCATGCCTTTAATCCCAGCACTGGGGAGGCAGAGCCAGGTGGATCTCGGTGAGTTCAAGGCCAGCCTGGTCTACAGAGTGAGTTCCAGGATAGGCTCCAAAGCTACACTGAGAAACCAAAAATAAAAAAATAAAGATTTGACCAGATTTATATTTTATCAAAATCAAATAAATAAATAAATCCATCATTTTCCTTTTTTTTTTTTTTTTTTTTTAGGCAAGGTGCCACTATGTAGCCCTGGCTAGCCTGGAACTCACTATATGTAGACCAGGCTGACTTCAAACTCACAAAGATCTGTCTGTCTCCGCCTCCTGAGATTAAAGGCATGCACAAGCCCTTTGGGTTGAGGGGAAGAAGGGGAAGATCCATAATGTATGCCAACGTTAAATACAGGGACATTCACCAGTGGACACCACCTGTCTTAGTTAGGGTTTCTATTGTGATAAAACATTATGACCAAAAGCAACTTGGGAGGAGATGAGTTCAGTCTAACTCCCAAGCCACACTCCATCACTGAGGGAAGTCCGGGCAGGAACCGAAGACAGGAAGGAATTGAAGCGGGGCCATGGAGGAACACTGCTTCCTAGCTTGCTCTCCACAGCTTGCTCAGTCTGCTTTATACACCTCAGGACTACCAGCCCAGGGGTGGCACTGCCTCCACTGAGCTGGACTCTCCCACATCAATCACTAATCAAGAACAAGCTGTATAGACCTGCCTGCAGGCAAATCTCATGGAGGCATGTTCTCAATTGAAAGTCACTCTTCCCAAATGACTCTAGTTTGTATTAAGTTGACATAAAACCAACCAACGCACCACCTGTGTTAGCAAAGCAGCATACAAATGATTAAGTGTGTTACAGGGCAAGCATGCGCAGAATATATTTAGTTGAGTCTGAGAATGGTGTCCAGCCCACGTCAAACCCTCTCCTGCTGAGGGGTTAGTCTACCTGGTTTTTGAAGAAAGCCTCCTGGTCTTTCAGAATTTGGTACTGCTGCATGAGTCGCTCGTCCTCTATCTCTCTCCTCCTCCTGTCCTCTCCATAGTACAATGGGAAATTCCGTTGCGCTCGTTGCAAACACACATAGCACATTTCCTACCATTCAAATTTCAGGACAAATTATACATTTTAATTTTTTGTCTTTATTTACTTTATTCTCTTCACAAGCTTTCTAAAGACCAGGTGTGTCAAGAAACGTGTTTCATAAAAGAATTTATATTGGTGAAATGTAATATCTAATATGCAATTAGCAAAAGAAGGCTTACCGAGTAAATCTCTAAAGTAATTAAACTGGATTTAATGAACTCCCAGAAGAGCTGAAAATTAGAAGGGATTTTCTAGCCCCTTTCTCTCAAGTAGACACTCTTGACTAAGCAGGCAAATCTCAGTCCAGACACTTGAGTGTGCCCATAGATTATATTAAAGAATTCTCTTGGAGAAACAGAAATCAGAGAATGAGCCTGAATGGACTTTATTCAGCGGAAGGCACTGTACCTGTCCTGCCTTATTATGATCCTGGCAAGCGGGGGCAGGAGATGTTTTGGGCTTCTCATTGTCATTTTTCTGACCACCTGGAGAGGATAAACTTCAAAGACAATGGAACACAAATTATTATTTAATATCATCTAGCCTCTAGAACAATGGTTATTTTAAAGATTCTTTACACTATGTGAAGCTGTCTGTGTGTGTGTGTGTGTGTGTGTGTGTGTGTGTGTGTGTAGGTGTAGGTGTGTGCACATGAGTGCAGATAACAGAAGAGTGTTGAAGCCACTAGAGGTGGAGTTACAGGTGGTTGTGAGTCACTTGATATGGGTGCTAGGAATGGGACTTGGGACCTCTAAAAGAATGGTAAGTGCTTCTAACCAAGGACTTAGCCCTCCAACCCAGGAGAGTGATAATTTTAGAGACAAGTGTAAACATAAGACAAAGGAAAAAGGACTGGGCATGGTGGCTCCTGTGAGTTCAAGGCCAGCCTGATCTACATAGCCAGAGCAGGACAGCTAGAGTTACAAAACGGAGAGACCCTGTCTTAAAAAAAAAAAAAAGAAAGAAAGAAAGAAAGAAAGAAAGAAAGAAAGAAAGAAAGAAAGAAAGAAAGAAAGAAAGAAAGAAAGAAAGAAAGAAAAGAAGAGAAAAAGACACAGAAAAAAGTGTCTGAGTGGTTTCCTTTAGAATAGCTGCATGCATCCAAGTTAAAAACAAGTACTTTGTGTCAGAGTTGGGTTTGAACTCATTTTGTGGCTTGCAAGTAGATGACATGACCAAGCTATGTCATCTTGGAAATCTTGTTAACCACTTCTGCAAAATGAGGATAAATTCATTCATTTCACAAAAATATAATGCCTGCTTGCTGTGTGATTCTTCAAGATGAGGAAATGCAGTGCAAACAAAACCCATGCACACAGAAGTCCTTATCCTCAAGGATTTATCATTCTGATGGACAGAGCCAGGCAGTAATAAGATAACTAAGTATATTCCGTGATGATCATAAATGCTGTGCACTGAAGAAATGGAGTATTAAATCACAAATCAAATTCCCAGGGGGAGTTCCCACTAAGAAGGAAACATGGGCATAAATACCCAAAGGAAGTGAGAGACACAATGTGGATTCCCAATAGGAAAGACATTTCAGAAGAGCAAATGGGACCAAGTCCTGGAGGTGGGAGCGTTCCTGGGTCCATGGTGTTGGAGGGGGATGGGTTAGGGATGAGAGGCACAGGAGAAGTCGGAGACCAGGCAGGACCCTTGCAGCCAGGAGAGGGACTTTATCTCTTACAGGAGAGTGGGGAGGAGGGGGGGTTAGGTAGTAGATGCCATCATCTGTCTTACACGGGATTATTTTGGCTGCAGCATTGAGAGAAAATTAAGTGGGGAGTGTGGTAGTTAAATATCAACTTAACAGGATCTAGAATCATCCAGGAGACAAACCTCTGGCATGTTTATGAGAGAAATTTCTAGACTGGTTTGACCTAGGTGTTAAGACCCACTCTGGTACTGGAGATACCATCCTATGGCCAGGATGAATAAAAAATAACAAAGCAAGCTGACCACCCATATTCATTTCTCTCTGCTTTCTGGCTGCAGGAGCAATGTGACCAGCTGCTTCAAGCTCTTGTGCCATGGTGTGCCCATCCTTGAACTGGGAGCCAAAATAAGCCCTTCTTTTCTTAAGCTGCCTTCACTCAGACATTTAGTTACAGCAACAAGAAAATAATACAGAAGCAAGGGCAAAAAATGATTAGAACAGAGTTCTGGTAACTCAGAAGAAAGTGGTGTGGACCAAGGTGGTAGCAGCACAGGTCATAAGAAGTGGCTGAAGCCGGGCGTTGGTGGCGCACGCCTTTAATCCCAGCACTCGGGAGGCAGAGCCAGGCAGATCTCTGTGAGTTCGAGGCCAGCCTGGGCTACCAAGTGAGCTCCAGGAAAGGCGCAAAGCTACACAGAGAAACCCTGTCTCGAAAAACCAAAAAAAAAAAAAAAGAAGAAGTGGCTGAATTGTGGATATGTTATCTAGATGTGTCGGAAGTACAGGTGGCTGAATTTTCTAATAAGATAAAGAACTTTTGCTTTCTCTCCATGCCACAGAGTGTTTCCTACCACAATCCTAACCCCACACCTCCCACCCCCTGATCAAACATAGTTTCATTCTCTTACTTCACACAGGCTCCAGCCCTTTGTCAGAAACCAAGAACTGAGGTCACACAGGATGTGGGAATGGTTTCCAACATTACCCAGGAAAATGGCTTTAAATGTTATTATAAATATTTGCCAGTGTTTTTAGCTATACAACATGAACATTAAGCAAACAATGTAACACAGAAAAACACATGGGGAAATATTTCTACAAATTCCCAAAACAAAATTGCCAAGTATTTTAAGTATGTAAGAACCAAAAGAGAAGCTCTGTCGGCAGCCCCAACAAATGACGTAATTCAGACCCAAGGAAATAAAGGCAATGGCACAATGAGAGAGGAACCCACTATTAAATAAGTGTACTCAAAGAGAGAGATGAACTGGAGAGTCATGGGAAGTAAGTAAAAGTGAGACCAAAGAGCTGACGACATGGTAGAAGCCTGTGGACCTGAGTTCAAACCCTGAATCCCACATGGTGGAGGAGAGAACTGACTCCTAAAACTGGATCCTCTAATTAAAACAGAGGAGAGACAAGAAAGATGCATCCTATATATTAATAAAATATATGATATATAAAAATACAAACTGTATATTTGAAATAAAAATGAGAATGCTACTTTAAAAGCAGCACAAAAGTAAGAGAAAGAAAAAGGTTTTTTTAATAGAGGGAAAAAAAACCAGATTCAGGTGCTCCAATATACATTTCATAGGAGCCAAAATGAAACAATAAAGAACAATATTCTAGAAAACAATGGCTAAGGATTTTCCAGAAAGCTGTAACTCCTGTGGAGAGTGAGAAATGCAAACACTAAGAAAGGAAATGTAAAAGCTACAAGAAGGAAAAACTCAGAGGTCTCTTTGGGACCTGTAACAGGAGAAAGTAGAGGCATTTCATTAAAATGCAGAGGAAAAAATAACCATCAACCAAGAATCAGCAACACAACACTAGTCCACTTAAGCAGTAAAAGAAATAGAGGAAAAAGCATAAAAAGAATAGCAGGAAAAAGGAGAGAACTTGCCCAAAGAATCATTACAGAGGACGCAGGAAGACAACATAAAGCAGATATGTCAGAGCACTGGTGAGTAAAGAGGTGATGGAGTGCCAGGCCTGTGTGACAAACTTACCTTCCATTTGATGTCCCTATAAAACTGTCATGTGATTTGTAAACTCTCAGCAATCAACAATGCCTGTGGAGTTGGGAAGCAGTTTGTGAAAGCAGTCAGGCCTGCTGAACTCTCCCTGTGCGACAGCTGCTCAGCTGAATAACATCCATTCACGTGTACCTGGATTTCCCTTTAGATTATGAGCCCTGGTCACCTCTACAGTCCCCATCACCTCCCACATGGAATGTTCTTAGTAATACTTAATAAAGTAATGGAAGAATTACTAAGATTTCCTCAGTCAGGGGGAGACTTCAAGATTATATTTAACAAAGTGCAACAGCAAAAAAGGTCAGCGCATTACTTTTCAGAGGTCATGGCCTTCCCACCATTCCCACTTCGATCCAACTTGTCCAGCAGGCTGACACTTGTCACTTTAGCGGGAGAGATAGCTTGCCTATCACGATGTTTCTTGGGTGATGAGATATCTAGAATAAATAACAAACACAAGTGGCAGTCTCTTCGATTTTCAAACAGCTAAACAGAGAACTAACTACGCACATAAATTCCAACAGGTTTTTACCAAGGAAAAGTTTTGTGTAGGACATGCTCTTTTCTTTAAATATCTCTTACCCTACTGAGACAGAGTACACCCTAAAGTCCACGTCATGCGTTTGTGCTATCAGAACCTGCACAAGCAGCAGGGGGTCCCACCAAACAGATAGCAGTGTAAGAGCTGGGAGTCACAGGGTTGAGGCAAGATACAGGGTTCCAGGAATTAAAAAGTGTTTATAAGAAGAAGAAAAAAGAATACAGTGGCTATTTGTGAATCTAAAAGTTGCAGTTTGAATGTGAAATGATTCCCATAGACTCCTGTATTTTAAAACACTCAGTCCTCAGTGGGTGACACTATTTGAGAAGGCTAAGAACCTTTAAGATGGTAGGAGCTTGCTGGGGAAAAAAAAATGAGTCACTGAAGGTGAGCCTTGAGGTTTTACAGGTGGACTCCACTTCCTGATCACTCTCTGATTCCTATCTCCGGATACAAGGTGATCAACTGGCCTCCCACCCTGCCATATTTAGCTCCTGGAACCCAATCACAAGCCAGAGTAAACCTTTCCTTCCTTAAGTCACCTCTCATCAAATTTTTTTCCATGGCAACAAGGAAAGTAACTAACACACTAACCTTATTTACTTGGAGCATACGTGTTCCTAAGTAATACCACCTAGTTCATGAAAGTCAGGAACAATAGCCTACACCCACAAACTACTGGCCTACCCCTGGCTCCTTCTTCTTTGTCTGACGAGTCTTTCAGCTTGGTCTTCCTTGGTTTGTTCTCTCCACCTTCCTCTGCAATGGCCTCCATGGGTGGTTTGTTCTCTGTCTCTTTGTGCTCAATCCTAAGAATAAATCAAGATGTTTGTCCTCTGCACTGATCCTGAACAGGTGACTGTGTGGACTCCCAATTCTGAGAAGCAACCCACCACCTCTCTGATTTCACAACAAGCCTACTTCCTTCAAGGGGGTGCAAGATTTGCCTTGTGAAATATGTAGCATGAACTCCCTCTCTTTCAGGCCAAAACTGGAAGCCTGACAAAACCATTGTATCATGGGCCCCAAAAAGAGCTTGATATAAAGAAATTGCTTGAACGCCTCAACTTAAATTTATTCCCTTTGGTTTCAATTTGAGTTTTTCTGTCCTTTCTACATCTGTGAGAGATGTCTGTCAGCTTGAAGTCAAGAAATCATAGCCTGATAGCCAGATTGCACCCTGTAATAACCATTTATCCCCTTCCTCCTCTCCATTCCCCCATCTCTCCCTGAGCAAAAAGAACAACCATAGACAGTTTGGGAAGTGCTGTTCTGTTGGTGTGTGCAGTTGAAGGTTTTCTTTGGCCTCGGGTGTGAGTTCAGGGCACTCCCACTGGAGTGAAAGCCTGTGCCTTGAAATAAATTCAAGGACCAAACTTTACAGAAATAAACTCTAACATTTGTTTTGCATATTTGAGTCTTCATACCCATTTCAACACTCTCAAACATAGAGAACTCTTTAACCACCCCCTTAGAGTGCTTATATAATGAAGACTGACTATAATGCTATTGAAAGAGTGCCTAAGAGTTGAACACTTGCTCCAAGGAGCAACTACTAGTGCCATGTGTTACAGTTATCATCGCCAGCAGCAGCCCCCGGGGAATACTCTCCAGCTTCTTGAAGGTACAGAATCAGCATGCTTAGTCCTACGTGGTGATATTTTATTTGTGCTGAAATGTGATATTTTATTTGTATGTTAATAAAGTCTGCCTGGAGATCAGAGGTCATAACTAGCCATAAACAGAAGTCAGGCGGTGGTGGTATATGCCCTTAATCCGATCACATGGCAGGCAGAGTCTCTGTGTGTTCAAGGACACAGCCAAGCGTGGTGACACATGCCTTTAATCCCAGTGCCAACCATAGAGACCTGGAGGTCTGTATAGACAGGCAGTGACGAGGAAGTGAGGCGCCTGGGTTAAGAGCCAATGAGAAGGCAGAACAGAAAGGCAATAAAGGCACAGGTTAAACAGGAAGAAGTTCTGTTGGGAAGCGACGGCAGTGTGGTGAGCTAAGGTTAGTTTGTTGGCTATCACTATTGCTCTGATCTCTACGGCTTGCACCCCTGTATTTGGCTCTGTGTTTCTTATTTAATAAGACTGTTTAGAAATTCATCTACAGTACTGATAGTCAAAGCTTAGATAGGAGGTGTGCTAGGAGCTGGAAGAAAAAGAAGCTAGGATGAAGGAAGTAGGGAAAAAAGAGGAAATCTAGCAGACAAGAGTATTACAAATACTGCAGGAACCACGATGAGTGGTACGTAGGGTCAGGATCATCGGAAGAGGTCATTTTTCTAAAATTTAACCATAGAAAATATATGCAATAAACTCTTGCTTGGTGCCTATACAGAGATGGTAGAGAGAGAGAGAACAAAAGAAAGGGGTGAGAGAAACAGAGAAGGAGGCAGAAAAGGGGAGAGAAGCTGGAAAATTAGTTTGGAAAACAAATAGTGCATAATAAGCAAAGGGAACTGGTGCCTGGATTAACCCCCAGAGCAAAGCACTCACCTTGGAAAGGCCAGTGCGCTGTTGGGACGCTTTCCAAAGCCTTCTCTGCTAGACAGCACTGAGTCCATGGTGCCAGGCCGCTGGAGGATAGAGACAGAGATTGCACCTGAGCTGTGAACCAGAACAGACCAAGACACGCAGGCTGCCTCCAAGGCAATGCTACCACTGCGCTGTTTCTATTTGTTCAGCGCTTAAAGTCCAGTAGGGTGTGACCTCCTTCACCGAAGTTCACGTGGGACGCTGAACAGCAGCAGTTCCACAAATGCTGCCTTTTCTCAATCCATCTCCTCTTTTTGAAAATTGCCCTAGGAGTTGAAGCCAAGCAGGCTTGTGTCCCCTGCACACTGCTAGCTGCTGTGTGTTCCCAGGCACTAGCTTTGTAGGGATAACAACTGGAGCTGTCTTGAAGGATTTTAGTAAGATATTCTATAAAAAATGTGTACAGAGCATGCAGCCAAGAGCTATTGTGGTTATCACCTTATATAATAACCACATTATTATCGTGGATTAATATATATATATATAAATTATTTCTGAATAAATTCTATAGCCTACAAAAGGCTTTAAAGAAAATTCCAAAGGGGCTGGAGAGATGGCTCAAAGGTTAGGAGTATGGGCTGCTCTTCCAGAGAATCCAGATTCAATTCCCAGCACCAACATGGCAGCTCACAACTGTCTATAACTCCAGTTCCAGGAGATCTGGCACCCTCAGACATATATGGAAGCAAACACCAATGTACATAAAATAAATATAAATTTTAAAAAAATTTGAGAAAATTTCAAAAAGATGTTTGTCTTTGTTTTTGTTTTTTTTTTTTTAATCACCAAACTATGCACATAAAGTTCCTAAGAGGTTTCAGGACCCTACTCAGGTTTAAATTATAGGACATCTGCCAGTCAAACTCGCACTTCCCACCATACTTCACAGTGTTTATGGAGTGAATGAGATGTTAAGGGGTACTGATTAACCCAGAGTTCCAGGGCTAAATTCATGTCAAGCCAGCTACACTACAGCCTGACTTCTCAGCTCCGTAACACACCATGTACATGGTATCTCTGTCCACCGGGGCAAGGGACACAGAACAGTTACACTTTAGAGTTCAGTGGACTGATAGAACATCAGCTCCTCTTTAAACAGTGTTTAAAATTCAGCAGAGTCCTCCAAAGTTAGGAAGAAGCCAGCCGGCCACTTGGGCCCTTCTTGTAAATTTGCAGATCCTGCCCTGTGTTCTCAGTTTCTATTTTCCACATAGTGGGTCAGCATCCCCCTTAGCAAACCTGTATAAAATAAGATTATGTGGAAAATTCCAAGGGGGTTCCTTATACATGGCCCCATCTTCTCAATACCCACAGCAGAGGTCCATGAAGGGAGAAATGGACAGACAGTTTTCATAGTCTTTTCGTTGTAAAAAAAAAAAAATCATTTTTATTAGCACCCAGATGTGCACATAAAGCCATTAAACCCTGAACAAATGCTACTGATTAACTCTTTCTTTGCCTCTTTAAACTCTGCCATACCTAACTTAGCATGAACATCGTGCCAGCTTACTTAATGGTTCACAATGGTGGTGACAGTCATGAAATTTAAGACACTGCAAACTAAAAGCTAGAAAGTATGAAGCTGGAGAGATGGCTCAGCAGTTAAGAGCACTGGCTGTTCTTCCGGAGGACCTTGGTTTGAAACCCAGCACCCACACACAGTGGCTCACAACTGTTTGTAACTGCATTCTCAGGTATCTGGTGCCCTCTTCTGGCTTCCATGGACACTCCACACATGTGCACAGACCGCGCACACATGAAAAATAAAGCAAAAGGACAAAAAGCTTAAAAGTATGTTTGCATGGCTTGAATTAGATTTTATTGTAAACAATAAACAAATAAGATGAGATAGCACAAGCTTCAAAAACCGAGTGCTGGGGAACCCTGGGCTGGAATCCCTGGGCTGGCTGTATTGGCCGCTGACTTGGGCTTCACAATATGACCACTCGGACCCTCTACATTCTGCATGGGAAATCAGTGATGAGCCTACAGTGCTGTTTTTGTGGTATTTTGAGATTGAAATGACATAATTCATGCAGGAGAATTTTTCAGCAATAAGGTACTATAAAATGTCCAGAATTATGAGTTTCTATTGCCTTTTCCATTCCTTGGGTGGTAGGTAGCACTGATTTGAAATGTGGTTTGAAGTTCTTTGTCTTACTTGTCAAGAAACTGGCTGCTTATAGCAGCCACACATTTCCACACACTTGAGAAAACTGTCACTTAAAATATGTCAACACAAGCTTTTCTTTTATTTGTTTGGTATTTGGGGATGGGGGGGGCGTTGAGACAGAATCTCTTTACATACCCTGGCTGTCCTGGAACTCACTATGTAGACTGGGCTTGCCTCAAACTCAAGGAGATCTGCCTGCCTCTACCTCTCAAGTGCTGAGGTTAAAGGCGTGCGCCGCCATGCCTGTCCTGCCCCAATAGACTTTCTTAATGAAAGTACAGCCACATTTGATTCAGAACCACAGATTGAAAGAGGGGTTGTGTGATGGCTAATTTTAATTGTCAACTTGATCCAATCTAGAATTCCTAGGAAGACAGTCTCCATGAGGGACTCTCTGGTTCAGGCTGGCCTGTGGACATGTCTGTAGAGGACCATCTCAATTGCCTTCATCGATGTGAAAAGATGCAGACTGACAGTGGGCAGTACCATTCCCTAGATTAGGCCCCTGGACTGCCCCAGAGTGCGGACTGTGGATGTGGCATAATTAGCTGTTTTAAGTTCCTGCCACCATGACATCCCTACCCTGATGGACTGTAACCTGGAATGTGAGCTAACAAACCCTTTTCAGTTGCTGTTCATCGGGCTCTTTTATCACAGTCATAGAAACAAAACCAGGGAAGATTAGAAGAAAACAATTTACATTTGCAAGGGCTTTAGTCAAGGTACCACTTCCATCCATCGTACAAAGGAAGTCCTTAGAAAATCTCATCTTCACTTTGCTGTCTCTGATGGAAAGGACCCCGATTCCTTTGAATGTGAACTCCACGTTTTGTTTGACAGATATGGATCGTGATAAAAAAAGCAATGTCTCCTTCACGCATCCTTCTATTGTATCCCTGTTAAATGGGCCCTCCAGAGATATCATGACAAAGTTAAGTGGGACAACTGGTATATCACCTGGAGGAGAAAAAGACAGGGTTGGGAGGAGATTATAATAAAGACACATAATAAAGACACATAGTTAATTTTTAATTAATTACCTGATTAATATTAAAAAATAGAATTGTCCATTTTCCCCTTATACTTGTTATATTATTTCAGATAGTGAATATAACTGGTCATTAATACATGATAATCAGTTCAATGTCACCTAAAAGTATAATGTAATTGGCTCATGATAAAAATAATTGGCCACTTAAACAGTCTAAACAAGGATTTGGTTTTCTGGGAGCAGAGCAGTGAAAAGTTGCTTCTATTCATCATTTTCTGAGGTTTTCAGATCCCTCTTCTTCCAGAATACTCTGTAGCTGTATTTATGAATGTCTTCTGGCTGCCATGGCATCTTCAGGTAATTACAAATATTTGTAAATATTAAATGTTTGAAAAGATAGCCATCTTATCTTTCCTGAAACTAAGTCTTTTTCTTTTAAGGATTATTTATTAGTTGAACCTACATTGGGGGCCTTGCACACATCCCAGCACTTATCAGACCCCAAATTCCCAGTGTGTGTAATACTTAAACCCAGCCCCAATGGTCATGCATTTCCTCTCTGCTGTTTTTATAAGCTGTTTACCAAACTGAGATCATATATTTTACGGTTCTGTACTATGCATTTGCAGTTTTATCAAGTTGTTAACTATTCCACCAAAGCCTTATTTCTGTAATTGTTGTCTAATATAACATGACATGACCATATCACAGTTTTAAGTAATTGCCTATTGTCAGACATTTAGGATGTTCCCATTTGTTATCATATTGTAAGCAATGTTGACATTAACATATGTTCACAACCATTGTGCTTTTCTCTGAGCATCGCCTTAGGATCTATTCCTAGAATTTGAATTTGTGACACGTTCCTAGACAGGCTCAACACTAATTACATTAGTAAAGCCCAAACATTGTGGACTCTGTATGGTTTGCCAGAGCTTGGCAGCTACTGCTCTGAAGATCACAAGAAACGAAAACACTCATAAAACTTCCATTCTTCTACACTATGGAGGGAGGGAGCACAGTTCTAGTGTTTCTGAAGAGCCATTTGGCAAACTGTATCAAGAGCCATAAAAATGTTCACACCCCATTGACTGAGAAACTAAGTCTTATACAAAAGTATCCGACTAGACGAGATGCAGAAAGCCTTCCTTTCCAAAGAGCTCGCAAACGACAGGGCAAAGGAACAAGACTGTGTAGCTTGAAGGAAGCGGAGATCTATTTACCTAGAACTTATGTAGGGGCTGTGCAAGGCCCACAGGTCAGAAAAAAGTAAACAGCAAAGATGGCGGAGATGACTATGACAAAGAATGGCCATAACAAGGTCCACTGGTGGAGGAGCAAGACACAGAGAGGCATGCTCCAAGCATTCACTTAGCACAAATGATTCTTTAACTGCCCACTACCGCTGAATAATAGGAATTAGCAGCTCTACCGGATGTGGCCTACACTGTGTCAGCCCAGTCTCCTGCACAATGAACAATGGTTTCTTAACACCTCCCTCTGCTTCTTTTTAATGCATGCTTCTTAAAATAGAAAGTCAGATTGCTTGCTTTCCCATAGCCCATTGCATTTCCACAGCCAGTCTTCCAGTCCATGTATGCCAGGAAAGACACTTTCTGTCATGGTGGATGAGCCAGTGGATACTTGCAAATCTCCTCTCATGACCTTTCAGGGACCTGTGGCTCGAGCCCTCTTTTCCCTTATATCTACAACACCACCCTTGCTTCTCCAGTTCCCCTTGGTCTAGTTGCTGGCTTTGTTCTTTTACTCCTTATTATACTGAGGGGATTGTGGAGTTGTTTTGATTTTCACGTGTATTGATTTGGGAGAGTTTGTTTTTCCACTCTAGCCTCACCTGCTTCTTCATATCCTCTTCTAGAGAGTCTTATTCAAAGCTAGATCTGTGTTCTCCACGTCTCTTCTAAGCTCTGGGATCACCTCTGTCTACATATCACTAGAAGAATGTCAGATTCAACGTGTCTCAAAACGAGCTTGCTGTATTACCCATCGCCGTGAGCATTCGCTCTTCTCTCACAAGAAATCTGAGTTACTCTAGGTAACTTCCCCCATTCTTACCTGGTCCCATCGGCTCTCACCTGAACTGTATCCTCTTCCTTCCTCACCGTTTCTGCCTCTGATTGAGCTTTTGACTTACTTCACCAACTGGCTGTAATCTGAAGTGCTCCTCTTAAGCTAAAGACTAACCAGTACCAAAAGTGCACCGCTTCAAGCTGTCAGTAGTTCCCAGAGCCCATAGGATGAATCCTAACACCCTTATCACACCAGTAATCTTTTCCTACCATTTTTTTATCATAATTATACCCCTCCAATTTGCCACAGGCAGTTCTGGCTACACAGAAGTTCGTAACAGGGTTTACTCTGTCTCCTAGCCTTGAGTTGTTCATACACTTCCTGAGATATAGTCTCATGGCTTCTCTGCCGGCCGGCAAAACCTCCCCCAGATGGAGACAGGTATAATCTCCTGTAGACCTGCATCACATTTGGTCCAGTTCTGACCAAGGCTGCTTTTTTTGCAGCACTAAATTCTGAGAGATTCTAAGAAATAGCCGTCTCTTACTAATTACTGAAAACCACTCTGCAGTGTTTGATTACGTAGTCAGTTAATAACGAACAATTTTTAACTCTAAATCTAAGATGTAGACAGGGTTGTTCTCTTGGACTACTTAATTCTGAAATTTCTATACTCTGTAAAAAAAAAAAAACGAGTTGTAGATCTAAACTACTTTTAAGATTATGATACAAGATCCAAAGTGGAAGAATAAACTCTTAATTCTAAAGCGAACGTAGTTTTCAAAAGAATCCCATTTTGTTTCCATTTCCTTTCATACTGTTTAACCAAGCATACAATTTAAGGTGAATGGCTGAAATGTTTTCAAACCCACCACATTGAATATATACAACGTAAATTATATTAGAGTCTTGGTTTTTGTTTTCCTGGTATATGTTTTGTTTGCTTGTTTGGTATTTTTGTTTTTTAAGACATAGTCTCACTCTATAGGTCCAACCAGCCTGGAGCTCACAGTATGGCTCAGACTGGCCTCAGATTTGTGGCAATCCTCCTGCCTCAGGCTTGCTAGTGCTGAGATTACAGAGTGAGTCACTGTGCCTGGACAGTTGGCTTACTTTCTCCTTTTCATAGAGAGTTACCCTGAAAACCAATTTTCTGGAGAGTTAACTTAAAGGAAAGTTAGAGACTTTTCACCTCGGCCACCAAGGGCACACCATTTCTCTTTAACCACAGCTGAATGTGATACAACTGGAGACAATAATGAACACAGAGCTTGGGAGCTAAGCCCTCAGCCGTGGATAACCAGCCCCTCCAGCATGGTGAAGTCCACACACTGAGGGTAGACGTAATTGTGCAAATACAACACAGGTTATGTTTGTTTTGTTTACCACTGTAGCTCTGGAACCTATAGAGTTGGCCCTTGATAACAACATTTGTGGAAGGAAAGGAATGGAAAGGAAAGAGGAGAAAAGAAAGGAATGAAGTAGGGCATGAGAAAAACCCTGTAAGTTAATATATATTAAGTGTAGCACTATTAAAATTTAACTTTTAATAATTTAGATTACACATATGATAGACATTATTTTTCTCACAACTAACCGAGCAAGCTTTTTTCTCATTACCCAGAGACTCTAAGTTAGGTTTCTCTTCTTTATAGTCACTGATAGTTTCTTAGGACCTAAACATGAGTATAAGCCTGTCGAACTCTGTAGCATGGCTTTTAAAAGAGCTCGGTCTTTCTGTGCCTGCCTCTTAAGTTACTAGTGTCTAAAATGGACTCCAGGGGCTGACAGGACGACTCATCGAGTAAGGACACATGCTGCCAAGCCTGAGGACCTGAGTTCAATCCCCAGGACCTACAGGGCAGAAGAAGAGAACTGACTCCCACAGGTTGTCCTCTGATCTCCACATGCACACACACACACACACACACACACACACACACACACACACACACACACTAAAATAAATATTTAAAAAGTAAACAGAATGAACTTCAGGAAGACTTTGACTTCTCCACCCTGGCTCCTCCTTCTGCCAAAAGTGCCCTGTGAAACATGAGTCTCTCAAGCCAGAAACTAATGCAGCACTGACCAAGCTTTGCCTTTTCCGTTAGTCTCCACAGGCCAATACATTAAAAAAAAAGTCTCATCTGTTAAAATGATTTACCGGGAGAGAAGACTTTGTTCTGTTTGAGTCCATGGCTCTGCACTAACTTCTCCGCCATGATAAACACTGGCCTCTGCACTAGAATAAACTTGTTGTTTCCCACCTCAAGCTTCTGCCTGGTGAAGGTGAAAGTTCCGAGTCCTGAAATATGAACTCCCTGAAAGGGAAAAAGAAGACAAAAGAGGACACACAGTTCCATTAAAGGGTGGAGTTTCATAACCATCCAATCAGCAAAAAGAAAGTGAAGATTTAAGCTTACTGACTTAACATTCAGTAGTCTCTGTGAGTGTTTTTTGATGTAATATTTCTATGAAAATGTTTATGAGTACTGTAGCTTTTAAAAATCTATATCAAATATTATCCTTGTCCTAAACTATGTGGCAGAAGTTCAATCATTTCCCATTTAGTGAAATCTTTGTTTTCTTCTTCTCTCAGATTTTATGTTCCCCATTTAAAGTCAGACAGCTCACTAGTGGGAGAGGGCAGTGGAAGGCTGAATATGAGCAAGCCCAATCATGTATGTAAGAAAAGGTCACAATGAAGCCCAGTGCTTTGTGTGTTAACTAACAAAATGGGATAAGTAGATGAGACGAAATGGAATCTGATAAACCAGCATCCAGGAATCTCCTACAATGTAACCTTGGCCATTGAGTAAACACAAATACCTCTTGATCTCAAATTTCGTCTGTGATATCATACACCAGTGGTAACAAACTCAAATGTATAGGAACAGAAAAAAAATAAGCCAGGGCATGAAGGGAGCCAACTAGAATGTGTGGTGGCCAGGAGATGCATGCTTCATGTAAAGGGAACACATCATGGACTGCATCCATGATCACATACAAACATGAAAGACCAATATCATTAAGCCTGTTGAGTTTTCAAGAAAATGGCAAGAAAAATACAAAGCTTTACAAATACTTTGCCAATTTTAATTAATGATAAATAATTCAAATTCCCAAACCAGACAAAATAAGTTTAAAGGGTTCATTCAGCCGTGGACTGTCATCATTAGGACATGTGAGTAAGGTATAAAAGTTCCACAACCTCCTAACTGCCTCCAAGCTCCTTCCAAAATCCCTACCTAGTTTTACAGCATTTAAACCCGACTTGACCTGAAGAAATAGTCCAACCACAGGCAGTTTCTTATTTTGCACTAGCTGAATTTAGTTTCTGTATTTATATATTCCAATTAAAATTTATTTCCAGCAAAATGGCAGAACAAGAAATTTCTTCCTTTCCACACTCATGCCAGGAACTGTCAGACCACAAATAGTTTCTTTACACAAATTCAGACGGAGCAACACTGTGCTCTCTGTATCATTAAAAGAGATTTACAAATGTGTTGTCTAAAGATAATATCCAGCTTGCCATGAGTTCTACATGTATCAAAAGACAAAATCACAAAGGAGAGACAACAAAACAGAACGGCTCTAAATCTACTGCACTATTCCCAGCAGAAGTCTGCAAGTCTGTGGAAGAAATAGCTCTCGAATTACTGTGTTGAAACTGGAGTGTAAAACCTACCTTATGCATAGTTAGCTGCTTTTCCACAAATTCTGAAACATTCCCCCAGATGGTAGAGACTTCTGAAATTCAAAGGGAAATGAAAACAATTTATGTGAGCAACCATGTAATAGTATTTTAATCCTAATAAGCAAAAGTGTAAATATAAAAATGAATAATTAAGTGGTAGTAACTTCTAGTGCATATAGAGCTAACAGAAATAAAATCATTCCCCTAAGTTAATTTTCCTGTTAACTAAAGCCTATGCCGATAAATTCCACAGATCGGGCTTTAATTACAACAATGGGGCTGGGGGCCGTGGTTTGCATGAGGTCCTAGGTTGAATCTTCAGTACCACAACAAGAGGGGTATTGTGTAACTCAGTAGTAGAACGCTTACCATGCATGAGGCCCTGCATTCAATCCTTAAGGACTAAATAACAGGAATAATAGTGAAAATAATAAAGAAAACCGCTCTATAACAAAGGGAAATAAGTCATGTTTCATTTTATCTAACACATGGAGTGTTAACCAACTATAATCTATTTTTTTTTCTTAATGATTCATTCAACGGTTATTCCTAAAGTGTTTGCTCTGGCCACCTGATTAGTACGAGCAAGAGCTTCTATACTATTCTATAACCCAGGAACAAGGCCAAGGCCTACTGACACATGAAAGGCTGCCTGCCTGCTCTGTACTAACTGTCCCTACCCATCTGCTTTTGCAAAATTCTCAAAGACGTTCTTCATGTCCATGTTTCACTGTTAGATTCCAGCTGTCCTGTCTCTCCGCTGCTGTTGTTCCGAAGGCTCCCTGCTCCTCCCAATTTGCTGCTGCTAGTCCGATATGTTCTGGAAACAACAAATACACTAACATATATCTACAGTGTTAACTTATAAACACTAACTATGGGGAGGGGCCCCAGGTTCTTTTGTTTGAATTAATATATAGACTTCATCATTCTCCTCTGATCTAAAGACTTTCTTATTTTCTTGTACTGACTTGAGTTCTCTTCCCCCTAACCCCCAAAAAAAAACTAGCAAAAAAAAAAAAAGTTACCAATGTTGATGTACAAAATAAATATGCAGTCTGGATATGAGTGGCACTTAACAATGTAGAAAATTATGTCTGTATTGACCTCACCATCCTAAGTCTAATTATATATTATTGGTGATAATTTCTAATTTAGAAACTTTTTACAAATCAAGAAGGCTAAGTTTTAATTATTAAAATAAAGGACTGAAAAAAGTAACTTCTACTGGGCCGCCACTTGGGGACATGGAAGAAGCTAGGAACAAAAGGTCAAACCAACAATGCAAACCGATATTATTTTTATCCTTAATGGATTAAACCACTAACTAAAGCAGGAAGATTACAGCCTTTAACTCTGATATACCAGGGCTGTAAAATACTTTTTACTAACAATGTGGCAGGAAACAGGCAAGCTTGGTGGACAGAAATCAGTGCTTGTGCTCCTGAGCATCTTGGAACAAGTTTAACAGTGGAAACTCGTGACCAGTGAAACGGGGGCTACTTGCCACGGTGAACACAAGGCCCACCGGGAACCAGTAATTGCTGTTTCTATACCTTTGCCTTTCCCCCCACTGTGCCCCATCCTACAGTAGTCACCCCCTCCATCCTTACCCAATAACCCAAAGGATTCTACTCCTTGCTGCTAAAAACTAAGGAAGTCTACCAAAGCCCAGGTGTGGCGCTGCACACTTTCAATCCCAGCACTTGGGAGGCACAGGCAGGTGGATCTCTGAGTTCCAGGTCAGCCTGGTCTACATAGAGAGTTCCAAGACAGACCGTGCTACACAGAGAGACCCTGTCTGAAACGAGGAGGAGGAGGAAGAGGAGAAAGAGGAGGTCTGTCAATCAATCCCAACTATATACTAAGTTAAAACTCTCTTTGACACCATAAAAGTAATTAACTCACTAACAGAAATCTTATTATCCCGATTGACGTGGAGAATTTCCAGGTTTATAATATAAAACTGAGAAGTCTACGATGCAGCTCAGACTTCAAGAAAACTATCTATACCAAAGAGGAAATGATTTAAACAGGGCCAGGAGAAACTATGTACTTTGTAACCAAACCCTGGTGAAAAGTCTTTGATTTAACTGGGAATTTGAGCATGCTCTGTGTTCATAGAGATGATGTATTGAAGTCTATGTAATGTTTTATTCAATAAAGTAGGTCAGGCAGAGTTACACAAGAGTAGCGTTAATTATTTAAACTGAAGTTTGATATTTCTCACTGGAAAAAGAGGCTTAAGCCCCCCTGCAATTCAATTAGAATAATTTGTAAATGTTACCAATTATGGTTTCTAAACCATTTGTGCTGATAACCCAGTTTTAGGAAGATTATCACTAAATCTCAGAATAAAAATAATTTCAACCCTATCTAAAGATCAGTTTAAATGTAACCCATGACAACAGGCTAAAAAAGAAAAGTCTGCTCATTTGACAAAATCCAGCACCTCCCCCCTACACACACACACACACACACACACACACACACACACACACACCTCAGAAACTAGTGTGTTCATTTACTTTGCTTAAGTACAATGAAATATCCAAAGTGGGTGACTCATAAAGACGTTTATTGAACGTATTAAAGACGTTATGAAGGTGTTCCAAGTTCAAGATCAGGCAGCCCCAGTGATTTGGGCTTTGTGTCATGCCACATCATGGTGGGAATATTTGTGCATGGAAGAGATTGTATGGCCAAATATGAAACTAGAGTTATGGAGAAGAGAGGGAAAGATTGGTGTTCTAGAATGCTGAGGACACACTTTAATGATCTTTTGGGGAGAACATTTTTCAAATGAGTTTGTGTTTTCACACCCGGGAGCCGTAGATGATGCTCTTGGGTCACCTTCCACATTGTCCCAGCATTAAGTACAGGATTTTCTTTAGTGATGTAATCTCTTTAACAATTATAGCAAACTTGAGCTCTTTCCAGCTCTTTTGCTATGAAACTGGATGTTCTTTTCTGCTTTACTTTTTTGTTCTAAGTTCTCACCATAAATCAAGGTTAAAAATCAGTGAGTAATAACCATGGCATAGCCTGAATGTTACCCTATCTTGAAATTCCTTCCACTAAATAAATCACTCTGTATTTTTAAATCCACCTGTACTCAAATCTCCAGCACATGAGCAGATCACAACCACTTTTACTTTTCCAGAATTCAGCACAAATGGCCTCTCACCCAATTCCTGATGTGGTCTTGTTTCTCTTCTGAAATCTTGTGAGCAATCTCTATTTTCCACATTCCTAGTCACATTTTTGTCTTCTAACTCTCACCAGAATGACCCATTAAGCTCTGATAACAACGTCCTAGGGGCTTCTCTGGGCCACATCTCAGAACTTCTCTACATGCCTCCTATAAACCAGTTCCAATAGTTCTATGCACATCATGGTCAGGTTAATTGCAACAATGACCCCACTTCTCTGTATATTCCATACTCAACAAAAGAACCTAGGTAGGGATTATTTGACTCAGGGTATAGTCCATCACGGAAGGCACAATGACCAGAATGTCTCAGTCGGTGGTGGCAGGAGCCTCTCAGGTGAATCAGGAAGCAGAGAGCCCAGACTGGGCCATGCTATAAAAGAATGCCCCAGTGACCAATCTTTGCTAAGTAGGTCACACAATGCCCCAAACAGTGCCACCGGCTGGATCTAGGTGTTCAAACATGTAAGTCCATGGGGGCCATTTCACAATTAAATCATAATTAGCAAGGTTAATAGTTAAAAGTGAGTTGTCTATATAGTTGCAATAAATAAAGAGATTTAAAAGGTAAGCACAATATAACATTAGAATTCATTAAAAAATGAAATAGGTATAGATTTTTTAAAGTATATAAAATCTATGAGAAAATATTTACAAAATTGATGAAAGAAATCAAAGAACTGCGTATTAGAACATTTTGTGGATAAGAAGGTTCAGCATTGTCAAGACATCAGGCTTCTATAGATTCAATACAGTCTCAGCTTTCCAGCAAGCCATTTTTTACACATCGACAACCTTATTCTAAAGCTTACTATACTTAAAACTGTGTCTTGCTACTGCCCTCTGAGTTTTCTATGAAAATTGTCTGTCAAGAAGCATCACTTTCCACTAACACACCCGCTAGACGTCAAGGACAGTACGAATATCTGTGCCCTTTCGTAAACTCTGAAAAGGAGCCATTTGGGACTCCAGTTGGGAATGCTTTTCTGTAGGTAGCCACAGGGGTTTTCATCCACCCTAGGTTAGGTGGGGGAGCTTGTTCTCAATACTTAGTGCTAATCAGGCCATGCGGAAGAAAAAAACGCCTGAGCAGGTTCAAGTCTGGCAACAGCGAAATAAGCTCTGAGTAATGCCTTGAAGCACAGTAAGGTACAGCCCCAGACACCACATGAAGTCGCTTACCCTCCTGGCTCAGCGAAGGCAGTGTGGGCAGCACCTGCCTGCACAGGTCCTGAAAACCCGGGGCAATCCTGTCCAACATCTTCCGTTCCGATTGACTCCGTGGTGGGTCCTTGATGGATAGTCTCTGCTTTGTTATATGGAGTTTGCGCTAAAAGGATTTTCCCACCCTCCAGCCCTCTTTGCCCTGAATTTAGGGTGTACTTTGAAATCGAAAATTTGCTGTCAAAGTCTTGATATGTTTTGATATTATTTTTCCTTAAATAAACGTTCTTTGTCGCTGTCCCTCCCCCGGTGATCTGGCCCGCGGATAACCTGTTCCCCCAACACGAAGCCAGAGCGCTTTCCCTCGCTAAGCTAGAAGCGCAAATCCACGCCCATCCAAACAGCGAGGACCTCGGGCAGACGGAGGGCTTGGAGGGTCGCTGAACCAAGAAGGCATTGGGAAGGGGGAGGGCTGAAAGCGTTGCTATGACGCGACAAAGACTCGCTTGGTTGCTAAGGCTTCGAGGTCCCGCCCCCTAAGAGAATCGGATCTCTAGGCTGCTCTGAGAACTCAGGCAGAGACGTTAGAAAGTAATTTAAAAAAAAAAATTGTTCCTTCCCACTTGTCCAGGACTTCGAGAAGACTTGGCCTTCAAGGTGGTCCATGTAGCAATCATCCAGAGCGAATGGTGGTGGGGTAGGGGTGAGGAGGGCGAGAGCGCATTTTGCTAACAGCGATGTAGGTTAGACTCTATGCTGATTGAGGATTTGAGTTCAGCTGAAATTTATTCTTGGCTTTGTTTTGTTTTGTTTCCGGGCTCCTCTCTAGGAAATGGAAGGCTGGAGAAGGAGGGCAGAGTTTAGGCGTTTACTCCCCCACTCCCTCTTTTTCCCTTCCCTATAGAGGAGGGAATAGGACAACCTTGGAATGACCTTGGAGTCCTCCCTCCTGCAAAGTCTGCACGTGTCAATCCCACCCAGGTCAAGAAACAAGGCTGTCAGTACCACAGAAGTGTTCTTCCTTCCCCTGAGATCATTATCCCACCTTAAACTATAAATTAGCTTTGACAGTATTTGAACTTTTGAAGACATGTAATATATATTTTGTCTGTCTGTATCACATTTTTTGTAACGGTTATTTATGCTTTCTATGGTAGCTATTTGTTCATTTTGACTTGCATAATTCTGTGTGAATAAAGGACAAGCTATTTATCCATTCCCTGTTGAGGAGCATTTGAGTTGTTTCCATTTCTGGTCATTAGGAAGAATATGCTAGTGCAAGCATTCTCCACAAGACTTTTAATTTTTTTGCTAATATATACTCATCTCTGATGTGTATATAACTCAGAGTACACTGGTAGGTCATGGGAAAGGCATGTGATTGGTTTAGATAGTGCCAAGCACATTCCCACAGTGGTTGTTGCTATGGAGAGGCAAGAGGAGCTGCTGGCATGTAATATGGAAAGAGGTCAGACATGATAGATCACTTGAAAGGAAAAAGAGTTGTTCTACCGTCATCATTTTTAAACATTTCATCTGATGTCCATGTAAAATCCAAAACCAAAAAAGGCTGCTTTGCAGCTTAGAATAAAAAAGCTGTGATCCATACACTTGAGCCAGGCTGCTTTTGTATAGGCTGCATTCATAATTATTATTCAGATATAAGTTTTGTAATAGCATCACTATGCCTCCTAGTAGTCATACTTGGACACTGTCTTAGTTAGGGTTTCTTTTGCTGTGAATAGACACAATGATCACAGCAACTCTTACAAAGGAAAACATTTAATTGAAGTGGTGACTTACATTTTCAGAGGTTCAGTACATCATCACCATGGTGTGATATGGTGGCATGCAGGCAGCCATGGTGCTGGAGAAGTGACTGAGTGTCCTACATCTTGGCTTGCAAGCAATAGGAAGTAGTAGACTGTCACACTGGGCAGTATCATGAGCATAGGAGACCTCAAAGCTTGCCCCACAGTGACACACTTCCTCCAACAAGGCCATACATACTCCAACAAAGTCATACCTCCTAATAGTGCCACTCCCTTTGGGGGTCATTTTCTTACAATTCACCACAGACGCACACACATTGAAATACAGTGTTTGTGATGGTTAAGTCAATTGTCAGCTTGATGACACAATGTGGACTCACTTGGAAAGAGTCTCGATGAAGGATTCAGTAGATTAGATTTGCCTGTGGGCCTGCTTGTGAGGGTTGTCTTGATTATATTAATTGATAAGGGAAAACACAGCCCACTGTGGGTAGTTCCATCCCATAGGCAGGGAATCCTAGACTGGATGTGTGGAGAGTGGGTTGAGCACAAGGTAAACACACATGCACTCATTTTTCTCTGCCCTAACTAACTATGGATGTAACTAACTGCTTGAAACACCTGCTATTTTGACTTCCCTGATAGGATGGGGCTATAACCTACCTGATAGGATGGGGCTATAACCTAGAACTATAGGCTGAAATAAACCCCATATTAATACCCATATTAATCAAAAATAAAATAAGTTACTTTTTTATCAAGGTATTTTATCACAGCCACGGAAATAAAACTAGAGTAACATTTTACTGTATATTACTTTTAATGTATCTATCGTGCTAGAGATATTATACCCATTTTTTAAATAGTATGGGGAGGTCAGCTGTACCTCCTGGGCATGTACCCAAAGGACTCTTTATCCTGCCGTAGAGATTCTTGCACATCTGTGTGTACTCCTGCTCTATTCACAGCATCAGGGAAACGGAACCAGCCTACTTGTCCATCAACAGAAGAATGGATAATGAAAACGTGGCATATATACACAATGGAATTTGCTGTTAAGAAAAAAGAAATATTCAGGAAAATGGAAGGAACTAGAAAGAATATATAAGTGAAGGTGATCCAGTCTTTGAAATACAAAGATCATATATTGTCTCCCATATGTAAATCCTAACTGCAGGGTTCGTACGTGTGTAAATAAAGGTTGTGATATTGGGACAGGCTATGAAACTGTGTAGGGGGTCATGAAAGAGGGAAGGGAGAACTAAAAAGGGGCAGGGGGCACTGTGACATGAGAGGGGAAGG